>JAPDSC010087475.1:0-25902 GCA_026290005.1 Latrodectus geometricus | reverse complement strand
TCTTCTAAAGTATTTTTCTTACATGAATTTGAAATTATATTAAAACATTATTTCTTTTTTGTATCCAAAAGTAGTAAAGTAAATTCAGTTTTTCGTATAATGTATTCAAATTGAAAGATACTTTTCTTATTAAATTCCTATTCCTGCTTAAAAATTTTATTTGTTTAAATGATTTTTTACCTCTTAAAAATGAATTTTATATTAAACCCTTAAAAATTCAAATATATCCTTCAGATTTTCTAGGCTTAATATATTATCTTAAAAAGGCTTGATATGAAGTATATTTAAGATTAATATTTTGAAATTTATCAACTTGAATTATTTATATAAAACTGAATGATCGATTTTGAATGCAATATCTCAATATCTGAAAGTTATACAAATTTAGTAGATAAAGTAAATTAATTTATCTTTTGTCTGTAAAATTTTTCTGAAAAATATAGGAAGTTAAACTTTATATAATTTATATAAATTTCGGCGAATATTAAAATGTTTTACAATGGGGGGTAATAAGATTTGAAAACGCTCTTAATTTTCATCAATAGATAACTAATTTATTTTGAGTATAAGAATTAATTGAATATTTGAATTATTAGTTACATCTGATTGGAGCCCAGACAAATAAGATGAAAATTGTTGTATAGTAAATTCAAATACATTTTCTAAATGAGAGAATATTTTAAAACATTTTTATCATAATTTAATTATTAGTTCGAAAAATTTATTTAATATAAGCTAACGAAAGAGAAAATAAAAGTTATCTTATTAATTATTAATGTTGAAATATATAGTTAATACAAAATTATTTATAAAATTTTTAAGATTTAAATTTATAAATCAATTGCTTCCAGTATTTTTAGAGTGTTATATTTATGTAATTCATTTAAGATTTTTAATCCTTTTCAGTATTTAACTGATTAAAAAATATTTGATTATATTTGATTCACCATGATATTTTTTAAGAGTAAGTTTTAAGTCTTTAGAACTTTTGGAATTTAAATTGTTAAATTACGGAAATTCAGTTCATATTTGACAAAAATTAGTTAGATAATTTTGAGAATGTAGAAAATGAGAAACGAGAAACATTGTAGTTAAAAGAAATGTATAAAATTATTTTAGAGAATTACAAAAATGTCTTAACATCATATTGTATGGCTGAATAGCATAAATTCTTTATTGGGCTACTTTAATTAACTCAGTTTACATTCATTTTTGAAATATTATTAAAATTTTAGTTCTATCTTGTATAAATAGATAATTGACTATTTTTGAAATTAATTCAGTAATTATGTATTACTTCATCAATCATTTTTGCCGAAAAAATGTGTCACCGAATGTTGTAAATTTTAATTATTTTTTTCAAAATGTGAGCAAAAACATCAGGTCTATTAACATATACTTTCATTGAAGTTAATAGATAAAAGCTTTATTTTTAATTAACATAATGTTTTTTGGTTTCAAACATAAAACTTGCGTAGGCTGAGATATATTCTTAATCTATTTATTAAGTGATTTTTCATTAACATACAAAATATATTTACATTGGTTATCAATGGTAAGTGATGCAAATAATGTGTTTCCATTTATTTAAAACAATAAAAATTGAAAAGCAATTTGATATATACAAATTGAAATACATTTTATATTCTTCTTTCACTTTACGTACCAAAACTCAAATATAAAATTAAATTTTACCTAACTTACTTTCTTGATGAATTATAATTAATTATAAGGCTTATTCAATTAAAAATACAAAAAAAATTACCATTAAAAGTAAAATATAAATCCTTAAAGTTAAAATTTAATAATGAATTAGGAAAATTGTAAAATATGATTCTGAAACATAATTCATACATAGAAACAACTTCAGTATGTTTTATTAAGAAGTATTATTTAACAAACAAAATAACAACTTCAGTATGTTTTATTAAGAAGTATTATTTAACAAACAAAATATGGATTCTATTATAAATTTATACAAATAAAATTTAGCTTATGTTATTTTTAAAATCAATATAATGATTTTATTCGCAATGTATGCAAACGAATTTACCTTTGAAGTTTAGTATGTAATAAGAATATGTTTACAAAAAACACCGTTCACTTATTATTACTATTTATTATAACAAATAAAGAATGAAAAATTATTTTAATGTATCATTGTAATTTTTATTATTTATTTTAAGTTGATAAAAATAAATCCTTAAATGGTATCAACTGTTTTCTGTAACAACTGCATTTTACTTATATTAAAATATGTATACAACAAAGAGAAATAATATTCTTAAACTTATTTACTTGATATTCGAAATCAGATGACAACACAAGTAAAAAATAAAAAAACTATGAAACATTTTTTATAAAATTAATAACCAGTCATTATCTTGACGATGAAAGATTTATTACCATCAATAAAAAACATTTTATAAATCCGTAAAAAGAAATGAGAATTACAGCTGTAAATTTAAATAAAAGAAATCTAAATGCAACATCTTGTGAAATACTTTTTCGTTAATTTCAAAATCTGTTATTTAATATTTAATTCTTAGGCTCTCATTAACATAAAAATGCTTTTAAAATTATATTTAAAATATTTTATCTGTCAGTTAAATAATATTTAAACAATGAATTTTTGAATGAAAACAATGAAATTTAACAATGCAGAAAAAAAATAATTCAATTTTTTCTTACATTTAACGAGCAAGATACAAGTAATTTGTTTTATAAAGTGTTTTTTGAAAATGTAAGCCTTGATTATAATTTCTCACTAATATAATTTGTAAAATCGATCTGTTAAAATATTTTGATTCACAAGTAAAAGATAGTGCTTTGACATCTAATGTTATCATAGATTAATAAGAATCGGTTTTTCATTAATGCTAGTTTTTATTAAATTTAAAAACAGACTGGTTTTAATTAACGTGAGCTAACTATTAACTTTAAATATAGTTTCTATAAAAAGATATAGCTAAAAACATTTACTAGATAAATTTTTAGCTCAAAGGCAATTCCTTTCTAACACAGTTTCAGTTGAGTTAATTTAGTGAAGAGTCTCCAAAATAAATAGAATATGACATTTATTCCTTTTTAGGATATAGTTCCAGCTATACGAGACCACCACGTGTGATGTCTTAGCAGATACTTCATATTTTCACTTTATGAACCACTAGATGTCATTTTTGGTGTAATTAGATCATTACTTTTTCGTGTATTTCATGGATAGAAGTAGATTTGGGACAAAGCTATTTTCTCAAGCAACATGATTTGTGGGAATACAATAGCCTTGAAAAGGAAACATGGAGTTCTTAACTTAATTATTGTATTAAGTAGTTTTTGTAAGAAAGTTTGAGGGTGTGTAAACGAATTTCTTTTACTTTTCTTTTTTAAAATTATAAGAAATATATTTTTTTTATGCAAAAGTTATTTGAATTACTTTGAAAATTGTGTATTTGTTAAATATAAATTGTTAAATATAAATTACTTTTAAAAAAAGATGTGAAATAATATTAAAAACTAACGCTTAAATAAATTTAACATATAGATATCGATACAAATAGTAATTTAAATCCTTAAAAGCGCAAAAAAATTTATTTCAAATTAAATACATTTGATTTTAACTTAAATTAGTTTCATCGGAATATATATTTACAGTATATGAATAGTAAAATAAACATTTTATACTAATTAAATTTAAGAAAACAGTGACTTAATAACTGTACTAATCACATTTATGTTGAATATTTTTATTTTTTATTATAATATAATATAATTTAAAGTAAATTGAACCAGTTTACCTTAATAATCGTCTTAAGAATTGTTCCTGAAAAAATAAAAATAAGACATTTCAAATTTTTTCATTAAATTATAAACTCAAATTTTTCATAATTTTGAAAAAATATATATCTAAACGGAAAATCGAACAACTATACATTGACTATTGCTTACAAAATTGGTAATAGAGTTTATTAATGCAGATGCTTACAACAGAAACAGTATGCAACGTATTAATGAAAGTATATGAATGATGAAGTGTTTCAATTTGACTTACTATTCATTTTGTCACCAGTAATATGTTTACAGTTATAATTATTGGAAACAGTGTGTTATAATTGGTTAAATCAAAGAGTGTCATGGTACATTAAATCTAAAATAAGATTTTTAATTAGCAAGTATGCATTTCAAAAAGATGCATACACTGCTTTAATTTCTAATAAGTTAAAAGATATTAAAATATTTTCTAATTGTTCAAAAATAAAGTATTCGGTTTTTTATAATTTATATATTAAAATAAATCCTTATAAAAAGTAGAAGCTTCTATAAAAATCAACTTAAATGTTTCTAGGGGACATAACGTTATATGAGTACAGCAAAAGAGTTGGACATTAATGCTTAACCACACTAATTTTACATGATGCATTAAGTAAATTTTCATCGTATCTTTATCTTGTATTTATTACACACAAAGAAATGGCTTGTGAGTCTACTTTGCACAAAAATGCCTTGAGAACGTGTTTTGTAAGTAATGCAATTTATCTCAGTTTTTTTCTATACTCACTGATGTCTCATTATTGAAAATTGAGTCTTTTTATAACATACATATTGAATGAAAGATTACTTCCTTCATAAAATTTCAATATTTGCCAAAAACGAAAAACAAGTTTTGTTTCATTCAGAAATATCAACTATATCAAATATTAGTTTGGGGAAAAAGAAATTCATTATTTTTACGTGAACTTTTTGTAACTTCTTTCAGATTCGCTTTGTAAAATGGTTTAAAACAGTTTTCACGTAGATTTTTAGGTCTTGTGCGAAGTTATGACTGCTGGCATGCTGTCAAGTTTGATAATTTTTGATATTTTATAGACATTTTCGACGATGTTGTATCCATGCGAGGTGCATCTTTAGCATACAAATACCCAAATGGAATCGACGAAACAAAAATTGTACGTAACTGGTTGTTACAGTCTTATATAGGACGATAAACACCTATCACAATTTTAGCCACCCAGCTATCTTTTTCGCCGTTACAAGAGAAAAACGAAAATGTATCGAATTTTCTGTTTGTTGTCTTCCATTTTTGAAACCTTGTACTCGTAACTGAATTAATCAAACAAAAAACCGAAAGAGAATATTTTAGTGTCAAATGTCACCTTTCCAACGAGCATAAATCTGAAATTGTTTGATAGATACCTCACGAGATAGCGATCACTACAGACGTCTACCAAAAAAATAATGGATAAATTTTTCTCCAAACTAATATTTAACGAGTATTCTATAATTCTAATTTTGAGATTTAAATAGGGTTTAATTATAAACGTTTAGGTATTCTTTTAACTCCATAACAGGATATATGGCTCAGATTTACTGTACGGTCGCTCTTGGCGTGATTTTCTAAAGTTGGCGATAAATAGCATTTTCTGGTAACCCAACCAATTCTGACCAATTACAGATGAGGAATTCCGATCAATGAAAAATAGTAGATTCTGATAAAATGGAAGCCAACCAATGAAAAATGGAATATTCTTTTTATTTTCAAACCTTGCTTGACTAACTTGGCGAAGTTGGAGAGATTTTTAGCAATTTTTTGAAAAAGTTGCCAAGAGCGACCGTACAGTAAATTTTTACCGGATATATTTTACCCTCTGTGATATCCCACATGAATAATTTTTAAATAATATGCTGATTCTCATGAAACAAAGATAAAAAATTAGAAAGATTCATTCTAAATAAGCACTCCAATAGATATGCAAGTAAGAACCAGAATTTACCATTCATCTCATGTTGTTTAATGTGGCTTATATGGAACTTCAGGACTTTCAATTTGAGCATAGCTTTCTGCAGCAGGATTTTGGCGAGAGCTCGTTATATTGTAAAATTAAAATATTTTACTCACTAAACAAACTAAATAACATGCATGCAAGCATTAGGTCAACCTATAATATAATTACATTGGTTCTAACTCTGTTAGACTATTTATTATCAGAAGTGCAAGGTACAAAAAAATTCCAATAATTTTATAGTTCAATTAATTGCTGTAAGGAATTTTTTCTTTTTTAATGATATGATTTTCAAATACTAAACTAAAATATATTGGAATAAATCTATTAAATGATACTTTTCTAATTATATTACGTATATTTAATATTACAAAATTTCTTATTAATTTTGATGATCAGAATCTTTTATAGAATTTCATCGAACATAGCATAATCACATTTTAGACTGAAATTTCTTCACAGTGTTAAAAATGAATACAAGTAATGTATTCAAATTTAAGATACATCTCTAAATATGCAACAATGATACGAATGCAACAATGATACGAATGCAACAATGTGTAATGATACAAGCAACAATGTGAATTATGAATACAACAATATGTAATGATACAAGTAATAATAACTTTCTTTTTAAATATAATAATAAATGTAATGATTTCTCTAAAGTAATATTTTTTAATATATTTACAATTCTTAAGCACATAAAATTACAAATCATTAAACTTAAACTACATTCTAAAATGGTTTTAGTAAATATGCAATAAAGCACCTATAATCTGTACAAATATTTCAATTTAAATTTCATTAAACCTTCATATTTATGCCCTTTTTCAAATTGTTGGATTTCACTATCTCAAATCTTTTAGAAATTTTATTTCTAGAAAATGAATAAGAATTTTTCATTAGTTCTTGAAAAATAGCTGAGATGACAAAAACAAAGTTCGAAAAAAAAGTATTTTGCTGCTTTCACATTTAAATTATAATTTTTAAACATCAATCTTTGTAACTGTTGTTCGTAATTTTGTGCCGAGATTTTTCTTTATAATCAACTTTGTTCATATCTCTGGTTTATCTCAATTTTGTGTCCAATTTTTTGTTGTTATTTTAGATTAATCTTGTGATTTCTTACTTTCTGCTTCCTTGAGATCGTGCCTATAAAGGTTTTTATTTTAACAATGGAGTAGCAGTTTTTTCTTTTATATTTGTTTGCATTTATCATTTAAAATCTTATTTCAAAGAAAAATACAAAAAATTTTATTTATGATATTTGAAGGTTTATGAATTAAATATATTTCTCATTTATATATATTTATATGTTTATACGCATGAACAAATACTGATTTCAGTTTTAAGTTTCTATAGAATCAATAAAATAGCCTCATGGTGTTATTTTATTAGTTCTGGATTTGCATTAGAAAAATAATTTCCTTTAGCAGTGAATGAAATTTACTAATCTGAGTGAGATATTTTGAAAACAAAATGAACATTAGAATTCTCGACAATACATTAGAGATGATAATAGCGCATTTTCACCCAATTTCACAAAACTAAATATGTAACAAAAATGTACCGGAAAATATAACTAAATGAAAATACTTGTAGTTATATTCGTATGGTGAAAATCTAAAATTCTTATTTTGAATGAATTCCGTAAGGATCCAGAACGTTATAAATGGAAAAAATTGCAGTTCATTATTTCATAATTTATCGCAAAACCTGTTTAGTGGTTAGCATAACTGCCTACGGATGGGGAGAACCAGAGTTCGAACCCCTGCTCGGGCATGGAGGTACTTTTTCTTTCTCTGTGTTTCTTGCCCTTTCTTCAGATGATGGATGAATGTGGCCTGCACTATAAATGGGTTTGTGGTGGTGTGGCGTAGGTGATGCTATTCGTACCTTCGTGACTTGGTTCACAGGCACCGGGTAACGATAAAATGAGTAGCAGTTTCCAGCCTTATTGAGGCAAATGGGCTAATGTACATACTTGCTCAAGGTGCTCAAGGTTTTTATTTATAAAGGATAATAAATAAAAAAATATTTCATAATTTTCAAAAAATAAATTTTAATTTTTATATTCTATTTAATAAGATTTACTTTACAAATCATTATGTTTTTTAATGGTAAAATAGTGATCCAAATATACATTTATAGAGTAATTATATATGCCTATATTTTAAAAATGAATTTTACAGATCGTTTTTTAAAGTTTTCATATATCTATATCCAATATTTATAGATTTGTTAAGCTATCAAACATTCTGTAAGATTTTTAAGTTTAATTGTTTTATGTTTTCTCTTTTGTATCCATCTAGCTTTAAAATACTAAATAGATTTGTATTTGCATCATTAAGCGTACAATTTATTAAATGAAATTAAATTGCTGCTTTTTAAATCTGGTGAGCAAATCATACAACTGAATGGAATAAACAGGGATAAATCATTTTATGAAATTTCAGTAAACAATAATTTACAGGTCACTGTTTTATTTTAAATCAATGAGTTGCATAATATGATTCTATTTGTGAGTTTGTAAAGATTGTTAAATTAAAATATAAAACTTGAATGATTTAGAAAAATGGTTGAAATCATGCATAAAATTATATTTTTTAATATGGCTTTCCTATTTGTATCTTAAAAAGATAGCTAAGATATTTGTTTTTAATAAGTCAATCGTTATTATATTTAAATTGTAGAAATTCAATGTTACAAATGATACAGTATCTCTTTATTGAATTTTTATAAAAATATTTTATCTTTTAAAATGGATTTTATCCTATTTTGCTTCAAGCATTTATTAAATATATAGGAAACAATTAAAAAATGTTATTTTGTTTACAAAATAAGAAATATATAATCAAACAGTTTCTTTAGTATCATCAAAACAAATGACTACATGGAATAACATTATCTGTTTCTTATATAATATTTGGGCATTTACAATTGTCAATTATAGTGAAATTAAATAAAGAAAGAGAGTATATTTAGGAAAGAGAGCAAAAATTAGTTACCTATGTATTACGTTTTCCAACTATGACTTTTCTTGTAAGATTTCAACTATTTCAGAGTGTGAAAGAAGTAATTTTGAAACGTCCATTGTAATACTGTAATCTGGGCCAAGTATACTAGCCAGGTTAACTGCTGAAAATTATTAATCCCTAAATGTTTGAGATTGTATAAAACCACAATATTTCATTGATAACTATAATTAAGGATATTGATGGAAGGTCTCTAACGTTGAAATTGTTTTTTCAAAAAAGGATTTAGTGAAAATCTTTTTCTACCGATATTAATCAAATTAATAATAATCTATCAAAATGAAGAGATTTATTTTAGTTTAAAACTTGTTTCAATATTTTATTTCTAAGGAATATTTTTTTTAGTCACTCCATTTTAATTCATTTAATCAAATTGTTAAAATTTAGGGAAGTTTTTCTAAATATTAACAATTTGATTAAAGTGATGCATAACGCAAGAAATTAGAATTAATCACCACAATTTAAACATAATTAAAATAAAGAAAATTATTTACAAATTTGCTAGTTTTTAAAATTTCTAAGATATTAGTTCTGATGTTATTATATTTCTTCAAATTTCATTAACAGACCAGTGCGTGCGGGTGTGTTGATAAAACAACAAAAGTTTATATCAAGTTTTGTTTTCATTGCTTTTTAAATAATTATGAAATTTTACCAGATTTAAATTTCAAAATAATTGAAGTTTTTGAAAAAGTTTCGCAAAGACCTATATGTACTACACGCACACAAATTTTGTTATCTAATTATTTATTTAATTAATATGGCCTTAAATACACAGGTGGAAAAAATTCTAATTGTAAGGCTATTAACATTAAAAAGAAGAATGTGATTTTATCTATAACTACACATTCAACTATATAAAGTGTATTTTATTTTGTTTATTCCATTTTTGTTCAATTTTATTGATTCTTTTAGAATTAAGTTAATTAGGATTTAAGTAAATAATGAATTTGTTTATATGAAATTTCATTTAGCAAAGTTAAATAAAACACGTTAAATACTTTCTGCTTATCTAATCTCAACATAAAGATAAGATAATGTAAAGAATAAATTCTAATGAAAATGTATAAAAGTTCAAATGTTATTACAAAATTGATTAAAAATAAAGTAAACAAAAAATAAAAATGTTTCTTATCATTATTGAGTATCAAACTGAATATCTTACATTGTTTCTTTGTTGTTTTAGTAATCACCGAGCTATGGATATTAAGTTTTCCGTGTTATATATTTAATGTGTACTATAAAAGTATTCCAGATGCTAAGTTAAAATAAATTTAATTTAAAGTTCACCAAGATGTTAAATTTTCTGGAAAAATAAAATACACTTTTATTAATATAGATAACGAAATTATATTTACATTGCTCGCTTTAATATTTGAAATTAGTTTTTCTTTCTTACTCTGACGCAAAAATTGTATTACTTTACTTAAGTGTTACATAAATATTATAAAATAATACATAATTGTTTTATACAGTTTTATAGCTCACTAATTGCTTTAGTTTAAGGGTAAGGTGTTTTGTTTCGTTAATATTTAAATAGTTATTTTGAATACTTTTATAGCAAATAAAAAATAACATATTTGGCATTTATTAAACATATTTTTATGGAGAAATGAATTAAACTCATTATTAAGTTTCTTTAGATCATTAAAATATGATCAGAGAATACGACTGATTACAGTTATTTTAAAATGAATAAGAAAATGTGAAATTGCGAATAATGATTTTAAGTTATTCTTGAACTAAAAATAATCATTTATTTCTAATACACATTTATTTATTCATAAAATCAAAGGACTATTTATTTTTATACTATTATATTTCTAATCTTCGTATTTGTGTTCAATAATCGTAAATAAATTTAAACGCAACCAAGCTTTAAGATAAAATTATTAAATGTACTGTAAAAATGTAAAGTGATTAAAGGAATATTCTTAGCAATTGATAGTTATTGAAATTTTACTTTTTTGTATTTTATATAAATAAAGGAAAATAGTATGCATGTTTATATGTGTGGTGAAAGAAGGCATAAATGTACACTTATACCCAATTTATGTGAATAAATGTTACAAAACAACGTGATTTAATAAAAATACATTTGTCTTTTCTTTTAAAAGCAATTGAGGAGAAACAAGTATATTATTTTAAGATACTTTCTGTAGAAACAAGATACAATAACATTACAATAAAATGCCAATTCGTTCTTTTTATGATTCTCTTTTTTATATATATGAGAATTGTCAGCAATTTATCTTCACTTTAATTTTCCTCCGGGCTACAATATTTTTCTCCCTGGGGATCCGATTTTTACAATAATTCTCTTACATTTCATCACTATAGCTGGAGGTAATGCGATTTTTATACATTCTAAGATATTTCTCAAGTATTTTCTCTCACAGTTTTATTATTTTTGTTTTTCTTGTTATTGCGTTATCTAGGAAATTATAAGCTGCAATTTAAATAAATAATCTCATGTAAATATATATAAAAGAAAATTGATAATTTACCAGATGAAAATGTTAATACTGTTGATAATTAACATTTTCATCCGATAAATTATTAATTTTCTTTGTCCCCCAAAACTGTTATGTTATTAATAAAAGCTGCAGGTGCTTTTATTAAAAAAATTATTTAATAAAATTAAGTTTACTTAGTGTTTTTAATTACTTAGGGAAATGTGTATGTATTTTAATTTTACTTTTGGACTATTTATATTAGTTATATATCTAATGATATAAAATGTTTTCTTATTCAGGTAAAATGTGAATATTACTAAGTTATTGAGAAAAGTATACAATGAAAAGCATAAAGAAATTTAATATATAGATATAAATTGCATTTACTTAAAGATAACGTAATTTAAATTAATTTTGGTAATTAATAATGAAATTTTGTATTTTTTTCAGATCTATGAAAAGATTAATAAAATTTCAAATCTATAAATAGTTTTCCTATTTAGTATTTTAATAATATATAGAACATTTTTATTATTTAAATGAAATATTCTATTCATAAGTGGAAAATTATTTTTAAAAAAGTATAATAATTTGAAAGAATTTCAACATTTTAAAGAGGAAAATGTTTTACTTCGCGAAAATGAATAAACACTTTTCTATAAATTTTAAAATGAAAATGAAATACTTTTAGTAAAATTTATTTCGCAATTACTGTGGGATTACCAAACTCAACTTAAATATTTACTTTTTCTTTAGATAAATAAGAAAATATTTGTTTGAAATTTTTGCTAGGAAATTGAGAATAATAATATAGTAATAATTGTTATGTTATTTTAGAAAACGTATAAAAACATTTTTGTACATATATGAAAAAAATATTTGAACAGAAAAAATTTAAGGTTTAGTAATCTGAAGAAAATATTTATTTTTACTACGATTTAAATTTTAAATATGTGTTTTCATATAAAAATAAATATTCGGTAATTTTTTATCTTCTCACAAATTTCATAAGATGTTTTCATTATACAAGTAATTATTAATTTTTTAAGATATTTTCTAAATAAAGGCATTTAGACGAATAAATTAAAATGATTAAAAATCAGAATATGAAATCTTAATAATATTATATATACTGGCACTACATAGAAAATCATTAAATTAATTGAATGAAATTTATGATTCATAACCTAATTATTTCATACAATATATTCTCATAAATGAATAATATATTTGATAAATTATTTCATTAATTCTTATTAAATATGTTACATTTTATCTTTCATGTTATTAAGATATTTATTAAAAAATATCTCAACGTGTTTTAAGGAAAGATAGAATGTATATATGAGGAGAAGTATTGATTTCTATTGTTATCAAGAATACGAGAAACTACTGACAACCGGGGAAAATGTTTATGACGTATAGCTTACGTAATCACTTTTTTGCATGTTATTTCATTCCAGAGGAATTGGATGAGTGGAAAATTGTAATTTGTATGTAGTAACTATGAGGAGCAAACTAGAAGCATTCCCTTGCGAAAAGGATATTTTGATCAAGAGAATATGATAATGAAAATCGAAAAAGTGTTTGTTAAGCTTGTTCGCTCGTAATTAGTTGCCTGTGAGTTAATGCGGAAATTAATATCAGTAAACATTACAATTTGTAATGCTGTTAATCATAAATTTAAGATGTAAACAAAATATGCTTTTTAATTGTATCTATATATATATTTGCAATATAAGTAAATTGAGAATTAAATATAATTTATAAAAGAAATAAATGACAAAATATAAATATTAAATAAGAATCAGATCGTAATGTAGAAAATATAATCAGAAACTTGTTCATTATCAATCTATTTATTATCTTTAAAATTTGATTAAAATATTTACATTTGAAAACAATGTTTAATAATCAAAAGGGAAATTTTGGTAACTGATTACTAATAATTTAATTTTAAGAATCTGTAATTTATTATATTTTGCATTTAATTTTCTGCATAATTTTTGATAAATTTTTTTCTGCCAAATTAATTTTTAAACATGAAAAAGTATGAAATGTTGTTAGTTTAAATGATTGAAATATATTTTTAGGAGGAAAGGGAACGAAATAATAATAAACATTTTTTTTGTGATATCTACGTATAATAATAGTTTATCACAAACACAAATTCAACATGAAATTAAAAGATATTCATTGTTTTAAAATTAAATATCTGCAATTTTGATATTCGTAAGATAATTAAAAACGATATTTTTAATTTCACGATGTTTTGTATGATCAGAAAATTGTCTTGCATGAGAATAAAGAACTAGTAGCTAATCCTTTTGAATGAATATTAATTACTTTCAGTTTCACTCTTTTATTAATTAGAATTGCAACATCGAGAAAAATTTCAGTAAATCATTGAGCAGCTGAATGTTATTTAAATAGATTATTAAAAAATTGAAAAGGGTTTCTAAGGAATAAGGAATACTCTTTAAAAATAATAGTATACTTATTTACTAAATTTAAGAAAATATTTTCTGTTGACATGTTCTAGGGCTTGTAATTTATCCTTTATGATTTCTTAAAGGTTATCAAATTTAATGCAACTTTAATTTAAATTTAACTGTAATTTTTATTTTTCATTCATCAGTCATTAGAAACCTATTTTTATTATACATTATTCATAGCCATTTTAATGGAAGTATAAGGGGTTTTAAATGTAAATAAAAAAAATTGGAATTAGCTACCATAGAATGTATTAAGTTTATTAGAACAATAATTTGATACAAATAAAAATTATTTAGATTAAAATAAGCTTATGACGTTTTTCATTTTGTTTGTTAAATGTTTTTTTATTTATCTTTCAAAAATTAATTTTAACAAAATTGAGTTAAATTTTCCTTTCTCAAGCTTCAAACTCAAACTCCAGTTAAATTTTCATTCAAATGTTCTGAAAATAAAAGACGAAGAAAAATACTTTCTACAATTAAGTTTAAGAAAAGTAATATAATTATTTATTCCTTTCATATGTCAATTTAAATTATTTTTGCTTATTAAATTCCCTTTCAAAAGGAAGAGCTAATCTATCTAGTTTAAGCTTTTTTGTTTGAAAACTCTGATTAACTAAGATGAACGGAAAAGTTTTTATAGTTAGTTTGAAAATAGAATTTAAAGTGTTTTGTAAAGCTTAAAAATCTAAAGAAAAAGGAATGCGTTAAATATAGCATTTTAAAAAGAACTGGTTAAGAATATCTAATCAATATTTTTTATTTAAAAATGCACCCAAGAATAGATTTTAAAAGATATACTAATGAGAAAATAACAGATCATTCGTATTGAAATAAATCCAACACAGAAACTATAGAAAAAATGAATAAATATTAATTTTATGTAAGTTTGATATTATTGTGAATCTTTAAGCAAATGAAATTCAATGTTCAATAGCACCTTGCAAGTAAAATATGTATAATTCATGTGTAGTCAAATGTAATCTAAGAAATTTAAATTTCAAATTTCTGGAAGCTTCATTGAGGTGTAGAGATTGATCAGAGGAAAGATGTGAAGACTAGAATTGGATAAAACCAAGATCAGATTTATTTTTTAGAAAATATCAGCCTTAGAGAAAAATAAAACTACGTTGTTTTTACTTGTAAGTTTTCAATAATGTTCTGCGCTTCAAATCTACATATGAGCAAAATTTGCTTGAACTTTACCATTGATTGGTTTTATTTATGTTTCAAGCATCGTAAACAGAACACAAAAAACTATATAAAGCTTAAAGAAAAATTATTTTTAGATAATATTGGCATAACACTGTGTTATGATAAATGTTTTATTTAACAGTAATAAATAGAAATATTTGTACAAAAAATAAAAATATTTTTAAGTTTTTGCTATTCCTTCAGCAATGGAAAATTGATTTTGACTGCCACAATTCTATAAATGCAAAACGCTTCTTAAGAATTAATGCTTTTGTGATAATAATCTTTTAAAATTAAATATGGGGCATTAAATAAAATTTATTAGTTTTTAACATTTGTAAATAGTTATTAACTAGAGGATTCAATAAACTAATATATAATATTATAAGCAAAAGTTATTTTAAAGTTTTAATTTGGTCAAAATACTTTTTTTAGGATGAATGCCTTTTTATATAGTTAGTTATATACAATACTTTGCTCCTGTTTTAATTATTCTAAATTAGTTTGAACAAATTAAAACAATCAGTAGAGTTTAAAAATGTGATCAATTATCTTAATACTTTATCAACGTCAACTTAAAAATTTCTAAAAACCTCCGAACGAATTTTAAATACCAAATATTGCATGAATATTATTAAATTATATGTTTTCCTATTCTCATTTATAACAAATCATTAAAAATAATTTTCTTTGAAATTCTTATTAATTTTAATTATTAATTAATAAATTAAATTTCTCATGGATTTTCATAAATGACTATAGATTTTTAAAAATGATATTCTGCCTTCAATTGAACCTTCCATCGCTCTTTCTTTATAAAATTTTGAAAATATTGCTCACATAAATATTGTTGATAAACTTATTTAGTTTTGATTGCCTCCACCCAATTACAAACACATTATTTTGAATATTATTAATTATATGAAAAGACTAAGAGTTGCTTTATTCCTTATAAATATATTTAATTTTTCAATCAATAATTATTTAGAATATTAATGTTCTTCATGGTTGTTTACCTTTATGAATATGTTACAGAATTTCTCCCTATATATAAATTTAAAACTTTAATATATTTTCTAAAAGTTTATTATAAAAATTTACAAACTATTTTCTAAACTTTCATTTCGATCATTTTTATAATAAGGTAATTTTGAAATAAGTTTAAAGATATTATGATATTAGAAATTCTTATATATTAAATTATAATCAATACACAAAAACCTTAGGCTTATGATTATTTAAAATTGCTGTAATTTATTTTAGATAAATTAGGTTATTAGGCATTGTTATAATAAGAATTGGTTTTTCTAAGAAGCAATTTCTTGCTATCCATACAGAAATATATGATATTTTTTATTTTTCCATCTTAAAGTGAAAACTAAGCAATGAATCTATATAATAGTTCAAACTTACGATAGTTATTTTTCATAAATATATTAAAAATGGTATTATGTTTTTACATGTAAACATTCTAAGACATGTTTTAAGTTTATTAGAATGACAGCAAATCTTAGAACAGCTCGTTTTCACTTTTCAATATTGAACATTTTCTAAATCATTACATAAAATATTCAGAAATGACTTACAATTTTCTATGATCGAAAAAGTATTTTAATATTTCTTAGCTTTTTTATGTTTCATGAAGCTTTTATAGTTTCGTTTTTATATGTATAAATACTCCTTATATCCCTAAATAGATGAAGAAAAGATTTATATTTTATGCAAAAATCGTTGAAAGATTTGATTTTAGTTGCTATTATCAAAGTAAGTAAAACCTTAGCATTTTGACAGATATGTTATTTGTTCTCAATCCAGGCAATTAGGATTTCCATCTTTAACACTAGAAAGGGGAAAATGGAATTACCTTTCTTTATGGCTCTATTTTGTCACGAAAAATTGGTTAATCTTCATAATTTTGAATTATGAACCCAGCAAAGAACCCCCAACTTGGCTTTCCACCTCAGAGGTATCATTTTACATGAAGATCATGTGACCAAGACTTATTTTTCAGCTTCCATTAAGGAACGACGGATTTTAAATCAAATCGTGATTTGAACTCATTACCTTCCGATAATAGGATAAAGGTGCTTACCAATGAAATCACCGAGGCCTCCTTTTTTTTGCCAATTTTGCATTTTTTTCCTTAGATCCATATATTTGATATTAATGTTTTAAAAAAATGTGAGATTCATTGTTACTATTTCAAACTTATTATCAAATAATATTTCAAATTTAATTTAATTAAAAAATTACTAGAAAGGATAATTTCTTAGTACTCTTGCTTCCAAAAGTTACGGAGCAACCGGTGTTTTAAACCAAATTGGCAAATGAGTGAATGTAGAAACCCCCAATTTGGATAGCATGTACACAAAACAGATATGCATTAATTGCATCATATAAAAGTACATTAGAAAAAAGAGATGAATGATTTAAAACAAAAAAGCAATATCGCTGGAAAAGTTCATACTTGGAAAAAGAAAAAAATTACAGTTTCATGTGGTATATTGTGATAGAAACATAAAAAAAATATTCTTAATATGGGATATGCCAATCATTAGCTTGAATGCATTGACAGCATTAATATTCCAATCTATCAATTTGGTTGTTGGTTACGGAAATGGGAATCGAAGACTAGACTCGGAGTAAGCTATTTTGTATATCTTTCATACAGCTTGGAGAAGGACTTAAAGCAGCAACCTACTAAAATAGTTTCATAGATGCTCTATGGTATTAATCTCTGGAAATCAAGCTGTAAATTCTATTAGCTCCAAACCGAAACCCTCAAGATATTCCTCAATAACTACAATTCAATGAGGTTGTGTGTTATCTTCTATCTGAATGAAATAATTACCAATATTACCAGCATATTGGTTGACGTATGGATCAAGGATTTTATTCTGATATCTCACATAAGTCCCAGTTTCTCCCTGGAATAAAATCAGCTCAGTGTAATCATTGATTGAGATCCCTGCCTAATCATTGTGTCTTTCTACATTGTTACATTGATGCATTTTGTGTTTTGTCCCCTCCTTGTTCTGAGTCGCTTTCTCGTGCGAGTCTGGACTCATATCTAAAAAGTACAGGAGCTTATCAATGTCTTGTCAAGAAAACATTTTCTGTTTCCCAATATAAGCGAGTACTTCTCTGCCATCTGGTGAGAGAGGCAAACTTAATTTGTCAGCTTGCATATTAGCACCATACTACCTGACTTACCTGAATTTAACCAGATGTTAAAAATGGTCTGCAACACGTTATGGCACATAAATGGTTCTTGTACTTCGGGCTGAAAGAGCTATAAAACAGTTTTATACAGGTATTGTAGCTTGTGTTTGACCTTTAACATAACATATAGGCACAGAAACTTTGAATAGAATTTGATTCCAAAGACGGTGGGCCACACTGTGAGACACATTAAGAAGCCAAGCTGCATCAGCTGTGGTATGCCTATTTCCTTTTTTCCGAACACCAGCTGCTTATTGAATTACGCTAATGGCTTACCTTAGACACTGCTGATTTCCCCTGACTGTTGTTGACGAATATACTAATAAAAGTTAAAAATCAGCAAAAGTTACAGGTGTAATTACAAATTTTGCATTGTTTGCATACTTTTCTCTCACTTATATATCCTTGTTCTTTTCTATAAAAAATAATTTGCATAAATATTTTGCAAAAAGATTTTTTCATTTATTGTATAAGCTATAAATTTTATTGTTGGAGTCATTTTTTATGGTGAGATTCGAAAAGCATGTTCTTTAAACCTTTTGTAAGTCAGTGTAAAAGCATTATTAATGGACCTAAGATGCATCGATTTATTTAAATTATCATCGCGAACATCAAACAACTGATACTTCTGTTTTTATAAAATAAATGCACATAATATTTTGATTTCCATTTTATGTATCATTTAAAGAAAGTGTTAGTATAAATGTAACTTGAATTTAAAGGATGAAATATAAGTTACTTTTTAAAAATGACTGGAAATATTAAAAGAATAATAAAACCTATAATTTTATGAAAAAATTGGAAAGAAAAATTCATATTGAGTATTTTTATAGGCTTAATTTATAATATTTCGCAATTAATCAGTATACTGAAAGTCAAAATATTTAATTAGTTTAAATGGTTATAAAATATTATTGACTTATTAAATGATTATGATAAAATTTAAAATAAGTTTATCATAAAATAAATTATTTAGAATTTTCTTAATCTCATAATTATAAGTATACAAGGGTCTAAAACATGATATAATAACTTTTTAATTAAACAAGGAATATTTTAGAAAAATAAGAATTTAGTTATTTGCATTTAGACTTCACACTGTCAATTCACATCACATTAGTTTTTAAAAATTTTATTTAAAAACTTATTTATTTTATAAAATATTAGTTAAAAAAAATATTAATATACGAATAGTTGATTTATTTATAAAATTTCATAGAACATCATTATTTAGATATGTATTGATAATATGCAAAACATTTTTTTTATCTATAATACAAATTACATTACATAATCCAATCTTTTTATTTTTGCAGAAAAAAACATCAGTAGATAATAATTTAAAAAAAAAAGACTTTAAATTTAAGTATTTTTTACAATTATTGTGAAAGTGAGTTGTTAAAATGCTTGAAATACCAAATAAAAATCTATCTTTTTATAAATTTGAAAAAATAATAAACTTTTTATTAACTATTTTTTAATTATTTTTCGAAACTATAATATGAGAGGGTTACTAGCTCCTATATGTTAATAGTAAGACTCGCCATACAATATATCTACTATATCTTTAGTTTGATTTATATAAAAAAGTATTGTTCATTAATGTACATTTTCACTCTATCTTTTCCTTTATTTCTATTTTCAGAAATATTTTTCTTCCTTAAGTATATTTTAAAACTTGTATTTAAATAAATTTATTCTTATGTGGGTTTCATACAATTATTAAAAATGTTTACTTTGAATGATTATGAAGAAGTAAAATCAAATAAATCTGTTTCGTTTCATTTAAAAATAAAATCTCTTTGAAATATGTTCCTCAATGCAATAAGTGAGTTTTTCTTCTTTAAAATATTATGCTTCAGAGAAAATAATTCAGTTCTGCGTATTCAGACATCACATGATTTATGGATTTAATTTTATTTCATTTTTTATGTGACACATAAATTTAAGAGAATAATTTCCCTCAATTATTTATAGCATTTGCTGCGAAGACTGAAGATTTATTCTAATTGTTGGTAAAAAGGTTGAACATTTGATCCAATTTTTAAATGATTTATGAATTCCTTCCTAGATTTAAATTAAGAAGCGGTGATTTAGATTTAGTAATTTTTAAATTTTTAATTTAGAAGGAAAAGAAGTAAAAATTTCTTTTGCAAGTATATAAGTCTATTGTATTTTAAAAATAAACTATATGTTTTAAAGTACAGTTTATATTTTTTTCTTATCAACAAATTTGCTACAACTATATTTTGGAAACATTTTAACATGTCTATTATTTAAGGCTAACATAAATTCAATAATATAATCATAATCCGATCTTTATACATAAATTCAAATTATTTATGTAAGTTATTTACTACTTTACTTTAAATGCAGAAAAGGAATAAATTTTTAATTAGAGGATTTTATTTAATGTGGTATTAAAATGTGCTTCGGAATTTCAGATTTTTTAATTTCATTTTGGAGTCTTTATCTATGCCTTTTCAGAACGACAATACAAGTAAATATATTCAAGCATACGTGATATTGTTGAAAAATAAAATTCATTATCTATAAATTGATTTGAATTCTTTCATATAACAAAATGATTCTATTATACTTATTTCAATTAGTTTTTATTATTTTACAATAGATTAAGTATACAATAGATTACAATACATTTACATACATTACAATGTATACAGTGTATTACTATTAAGTCTATAATGTATTACAATGTAAACTTAATCTATTGTAATACAATACATTACAAAAGATTAAGTATACATTTTACAATATATTAATGTCTTGTTTATTCAAAGAATTTTAATGAAATAAGTTTTTAAATTTAAAAATTTGAATTGTAAATATTCTGAGTAAATAGAATTGTTTTGTTATAATAATTACAATTACATTAATTTAAGCAAATGGGATTTATAGTGTTAATTCCACTTGAATAAATTTATTTTTCTAAAATAAAAAATGCATATTAAAATACATCTTATGTTTTCATAACTTTTATGAGAAGCATTATGCTTGTCACAATAAATCAAGAAATAAAAAATATAGTTTTACTTTAAAATAACATGAATTTAAGGTAATATAATGACATATTTAACGAAAATAGTTTAGAGTGACTTATTTTACGGCATATAGCTAATATTACAATTTTAAGTTTTTATTAACATCACATGATATATGAATTTTGTTCATGTTATTTACATATAAAAAGGAATAGGTTCTTGAGTTAAAATAAATAAATTTTAAATTATTCCGATGAAATTTTATATGTGTAGTTAAATTTAAAAATGAGTTTTATGTTCATATATTTTTTTACGCTTATTTATATAAGCTGAAATAGAAAAATTAAAAATTTACAATTTTATAGTACGGTTGCAATTTCAATAGAAAAGGGAATATTTTAGTAACATAAAATGAATTTAACTTTTTAGAAATCTTGTAAATAAAAACTTAAGTCTTTGTTTTTATTTGTAAATTTTTTTAAAAAGTTAATAGAAGTGGATATATACTTATTTAATATCTTGTGCTAATTTTCTTATTTATTTGTAATTTCTTTCCTCATCTAGAATTTTTTTATTTCTCTTATTTAAAAAGAAAGTATTATCTAAATTTCATAAACTTGCAATTTCTTTTTTAAAAACTTTTGTAGTTTGATAAGAAAAATAATATTACTTTTTTGCGTTTCTATAAACTTGAACCTGAAAGTTCAATAAATGCTTATTGTTTATTTAGATAAACTTAACGTTTATAGTTAAATTAAGATAAAATTGTTTGTTCTCATCACTTCAGAATCTTTTGATGATTAAAAATATTTGTTACGAAATGAAGCATATATCCATGAAATATACATTTAAAATAAAGAGCCTAAGTAACTATGCTGTTTTTTATATCTTTATGAATCAGTTGACGAGATATTAATTTAAATACATTTAACACACAGCCTTCATTAAAATTAAATAATTTTAAACCATTATCTAGATAATGTTTTAAATGTTGTTAAATATCATGTTAAAATATCTTGAAATAATTAAACAAAAAATCTGACTTAAAATATTATTTTTTAAAATTAATTTTATATTATTCAGTACGAAATGTAAATTTATTGTTCCTTTATGATTAGTAGCTTATGATATAATTTCTAACTTGAAGTTGTTCCAAAAAATTTTGAATATTGCATTTATTATAAGTGTGTAAATTTTTTTTTCTCAAAATTATTTTAGGATTAGTAACCAATGGAAAATAATAATATGTATATTATTATTAAAAGTAGTAATCAAGAGAAACAACAGCTTAAATTTAATATAAGAATAAAATAATTTTACTTGAAAATCACTGTTTATGATGATATTTAAAGCATCGCGAACAAAATGATTTTTCATTATATTGACAAGATTATCTATTTCGTGGAATTCACTATGAAATGAAACAATTTCTTTTAAGTTTTTATGTAATACTGCATTTTGAATGCATTAAGCTTTATATACATACCATCTTGAAAACCATTATTCTAAACTATTTTAAAGTTTCCTACATTTTTAACACAGTGCACATGGAACCATCTGTATGTGATGATTATGACTTTTAGCACATTTATTTTGCGTTCAGAAATAAAATACAAACATATTTTGTAAATTAATATCTGGATAATATTTTTTTTAATAATTTTTTATGAACACTTTAAAGTGCTTAGAGTCTGCTCTTAATAACGATAGTAATGAAAAATTTAATTTAATTTTAAAAATTATGCAAAAATTTAAAATTTTAATTTAATTACTTAATAAAACATTTATTAAAGGAAAAAATTATAACTTTTGCATTTTCTGAAATCTTTAACAAAAATGATGAATATTATCACATTTTAACAAAAATTAAATAAAATATTTCTCTAATTACAGAATATTCTAGTCATGTTATATATTAAGCTGTATATTTTATATATTTAATTTTATTTAAATTCATTTCCTTGAAAAATTATGTTTATTATACCTCAAGCAGCAATTTCTTTTTTTAATTAATCATTATTTTTAATTATAAAATTCAAATTAACATTCATAAAACTATTATATTACTTTTTAGTACATAATACTGGTTCAATTTTGTCATTATGGTTAAAGTAAACCTCTACTTTTAAAGTATTACAATTAATATAGTTTAAAAAAGTATTTAAGAATACAACAATAAATCTATTTCTTAAGCGCTAATAAAATGCAGAGTTAAAGCATAAGAACAGAAAATTATCTTCTTTCTTATTTAAAATGATCTTATTTATAACGAATTTACTAATATTTTCGGATATATTTGCTATATTTATAAAACTGAAATAATGATTGTTGGTTCTCTATCACTTAAAGTTTCAAAAAGTTCATAATATTCTGCAAACAGAAAACAAAATCTGTTAAATTAAGTTAACTTTACAAAAAATCTTAAAATTTATAGGCAAAGGGAAAATTTTCATAAAGCCTTTTAAATATATTTATTTCAAAGATTTTAACTATTTTTAACTGATGTTTAATATAAAAAATAATATTTATTTTTTATGAAATAGTTTTGTATTAGAATTCAATTTGTGAAAATTAAATGCTTTATTTATTTTATATTAACTTAAATTATTAATGAAAGAATTTTTAAGCTTTACACAATCCATTTATATGTTTTAATAGAGGAATTTATTAACTATATTATTAAGTTTCTTAAATGCATTGTCATAGAGAATTTAAATACATGAGATATTTCCAAATTATTTCTCAATTTTATTGTAAGCAAGGACTCAAAAAGCTGCTCAGGCATGTAAAAGCTTCTAACAGAAAATAACCTCAGTCACTTTAATATCAGTTGTAGAATATAACTATTAATGAAGGCAATAAAGAAAAGGATTTATATGGCTTAGTAGGTATTTGAAATTCACAAATATTGAGATTTCGAAACATTTGAGATATAATACTTATAAGCATATTTGGTATTAAATATTAAATAGGAGAAATATTGTTAGGGAAGGAATCGAATACGTAGTTTATAATCAAATGCTTCTAAAGTATAGTTTGAATGACACTTAATAAAAATATTAAAACTATCAAATATTTCTTAGAAAAATATTGAAGAATTTAAGTAATATTTATTAATTTTTCAATATATATATTTATCCAACATGCTAGCTGAGTAGCTTAAATCTCAAGGCAATCAAAGTATTAAACTCAATTTAAAAAAAAGTTACTATCACTTTATTTAAAATTTCTTTTCAAAATATGTGTAAATTTGATAAAGTAGTGAAATAGGGATTTTATTTTCAGGTATTCATTATATATTAATGGGATTTACATATTAATTATTATTAATGAGATTTATATATTAATTATTGTTAATGAGGTTTATATATTAATTTATGTCATACTGGGATTTATATATTAATCAATTCTCATTGACAATTCTTGTATATAATTGAAAAAAATCCCTAATCGTTCATATATTATATATTACATTGTAATTATTATATCAAACCATTTTTAAAGCATTATTAATTATATATATAATGAAAATATTATGATATATAAACAAAAACTAAAATATAGTTAAGGTAATTAAACTCAAGTCTCTAACAATCAGAAATTTAAAATGAATTGAGTGTCTCAAATTAAAACATATAAAATCATTAATATGGTTTATTAAAAAATAAACTAACAATGTTTTGTTTTATAATTGATTTTTGATACGATTGTGAGAGATTTTTGAAAAAAAAAGAATCATTCTTTAAGCGATTCCTTATTGTTTCATGAATAATAGTTTAAATGTTTCTAAATTTTATTTTTTATATTAAGTTATATTTTGGGTGTTAACAATATTTCAGTCTTGGAAGTATATTAAAAATCATAAATTTGTCTTAAGTAAAACTTCGGAAATACAAATTTTTATGAAATTTAATTATAAATGATAATGTTCTTTTAAAATTAAGTTGAACATGAACTCTAACAATCTAATTTCTCAATAGTTAATAATTAAATTATGCTATCATTTATTTAGTTAAAAACTAACAAAGTTTAAAGTTTTACCTAGTAATTTTGATACAGTCAATGAGACAAATTAAATATAATTGCAATGAATTGTTATTGAAATATAACAAATTGTAATGAAAATGTGTTATACAATGCAAATAAAATTCTTTAAAATTAATAAATTTTAATGAATGAAAATAATCATGAAAAATAAAATGGTATAACTGCAAACTGTAAAAAATAGCAAACAATAGAAGAAGAAGAATACGTCAATTTAAGTTATCAAAGCTAGGATTCATAGAAATATTTTACAAAGAATGTAAATAATATATGGATACCTTCAATGAATAATAAATTTTTAATACACAATTTAATTTAACTTTTAAGATTTCACATAGCAACGCATTTTACCCATCATTGTATATTTAATTATGAAAAGTAAAAAATTAGAAGCACTTTATAGCTTTGACAAATACTTACAAAATTGTATTATATAAGATCACGTCGGCAGCCATGGTAACACTGTTTGCTTTTGAGTATCCTAATAAAGTCTGTATTTGTCAAGATCATTTTCAAATGGTTGCTATAGAGACAACAATTAAAATGTCAAGGATACTTTATTTTTTCATTTTAAACTGAATATATGATTCATCTTCGTTTTTATATAGATGCTAAGAGTGTTCTTGACAAAAATGTTTACTAAAGGATGCAGCATTATTAACTTGAATATTTAT
>JAPDSC010087473.1:0-18589 GCA_026290005.1 Latrodectus geometricus | reverse complement strand
TATATATATTGTGTGTCATTATATCATTCATTATTGTTTACAATAATTACTTTTGAGTAAATTATTTATGGTAAGAAATCAATATTTTAAAGTATATTATGATTTGTAGGTCATTCTCTTAAACTCGGTCGGCGACATTCGACAAAACTCATCTTAAATTTAATTTATTCTATTGATTAAAGGTTAGAGTATATTTTTTAGCATTATTGTTCCTTTCCTTTCATTTCATACTTATGTTTAATTCATGTTTTCAATATATTTACAATTAAAAATATATTACGATGTATGTATAAACATCTAATAATATATAAAGCTAATTAAAATTACTTCTTTTTGAGTAAATTTCAAGATATACAAAAAAAATATTTTATCTTGTTAGAAAACAAAGGCAATTTTTTTTCAAAATAAATAATAAGAAGTCGTACCGATATTTCTTTTCCAACAAAAAGTCTTTTTATTTCAAAAAAAGAGTTTTTATTTCCTTATAAACTTTAGAGAAATATTTTGAGACATATTTGCAATAACAAAATGACTGTTTGAAAATTAATAAAAATGCTTAGAAATTTTATATTTATAAAATAATTTTAATTTTTAATGCTTCATTTTATTTGGTTCTAATGTTTACCTTAAAGCTAGCCCGAAAGATCTTTCTATTTTGTCAAAAAGAAAACTGCCATCGCACTAAGTGAAATATTTCCCAAAATAAAATAATAGAATATAAATCGAAATCTGAAAGAAAAATTTTAGGTTTATGAAAACGTGACTAAGCTACGATTGAGAAGCTTTGAATGCTCTAGAGAAACACGAACGATTTTGATGTACTCCTTTACATCACGCAGCATATAAAAATTCAAAAAATAAATTCACAACACGATGTTCATAATTAATCAGTTGTGCTGAAATTACGTTGACTGCTGAATGAACGTATTGAAATAAAACTTTTGTCAAATTATTTTCAAATGGAAAATTTATCCTTAGAACTTCATTTATAGAATTACACGTTAATTTAAAACGCTGTTTGTTATCAAAGCAGATATTAACAAAATAATTTCGATATTGAGATATAGTACATAAAATCTTTAATGAAAAATGTCGTTGCAATTTTCTTTCTTTAAAAATTCTTTCAATTGTAAATGTATAAAGAAACAATCTTTTGCTTCGAGTTAATTTAAATTAAAATTAAATGCAGGTTTCCAAATACGCAAGAAACAAATTGAACATATGAATGTATTTCATGCCAAATACTTATATAAAATTAATTATCTTATTTTTTATGCTTGCAATTCATTGTTTAATTTCATTTATTGTTGTACATGCTTTAGTTTAAACTTAATGAACAAGTATTATTAAAAACAATACAAGAAAATATATCCGTAGTGATACAAGTAAAATGCTATTTTATAGATAGAAATTAAGAATAATAAAATTTAAATACTTAATGTCATCAAAACAGTTAATCGTATAGTTAACTCTTACAATGTAACACTTCATACTGTATACTTCATATTATTTTAAATAAATATTGATGCTTTGTGTATATAAAAATATATAAATATAAAATATATTTATTGGATATACCTATATTTTTAAAGTTTTATTTAAAACTATAGGTATATCCAATAAACATAGATATATCCAATAAATGTTTAAAATCCCATACTTTCATAAAATGTATGGAAGCTTAAAAATTTAATGTCAAATATATCTTCATATAGGATTAATGCATTTTTCCTCAAAACTTTCAAATATGAAGTTCCTTAAGCTATTTATTTTTCTTGAAATTTATAAAAAATGAAAATCGTAATCCAATCAATCTCATCTTCACAGTAAATATAAGATCCACCTGAATTCCACATCAGATTAATAATAACTAAAATTCATATATCCTTAAATCAAGTAAATAAAGTAAAAGTTACATTATTTGTAAACTCAGTTTTATTCGTTTGACATAATTCTTTTGATTTAAGAATTTCAAATACCTTTCTTGCTGTTGACATTATTGGAATGAAAAACAATTCCTCTAACATTCATTTTTTTAATAGTTTCTGAAAGATATTTAGTACTACTATTTCGCACTGCCTTATGTTTTTTCTGTTAAATGACTTTTAACAAGTTATATATCTGAAGAAAGCGTCAAGCTCGTTTTTCACCTTTGTAAGGGAGACGTTATCCTAACATATGTGTAAATATCTGTACTTTACACAATTTAAGGTTGGAACTACCAATAATTATATGCAGTTTTATTTAAATGTTACAGTTAAAAGAATAAATATGAAGGGGCGCCTTCCTTTAAATAATTCATGGATTTCATATATAATTGCGACACTTTTCTGTTTCTGATAGTGTGTTAAATTATGGAAAACTAATAGGAAATTATTTTTTACAATTTTTTATGAATCGGTTTGTATTTTTATTGATTTAGTGTCATATTTAGGATTTTTGGATTTGCTGAAATTTCAAAGCCTCATGCTTGCACAATATGGGGAAAATATTAAATTCAAATAAGTACATGTTTAAAATGCAAAATAATGATATGTGCATCCACTTTTTTTAACAAAATACACGACACTAATCAAGTTACGCCAAGCTCAACATTATCATTTTTTTGCATGATTTAAAATTTTTTGGGAATGCTAAATTTCTTTGTATGATACTGTGAAAGCGAAGTACCAAATTGTTGTCATGCAGTTTAATCAATTTTCCAGTTTTCTTTAAATGTAACTTTTGTACTAAATGGACCTATTTATATTTCTGTAGAAATGATTTTTATTGATTTACAGGGAAATATTGAAGTTAAAATTATGGGTATGGAAAAATAGAAAACATTTTTGTTTTTTTGAACACTATAATTAAGCTTAGAATTCATGCTAAAAATTTTCACTCTTTTAAATCATATAAGTGATGCATTTGAAGTTAGTCCAAACTCTATTATTTTGCATGTGTATACTTTTAAATTTATACAAAGTAAACAAGAAACGTCTTGCCCTTTTAATGAACCAAAAAATTAACAAAACTTTTAATTAACAAAACCCACAGTTAGTGTTGTCTTTTGTTACCTTCGAAGTAACCACCATCGTCATCTAGTAACTTTTGCCAATGTTTATCCACTTGCGGTAAAACAAAACACATCCTTTTGCGGTAAAACTAAACACAACACTCGTTTCTTCTTTAAGTAAAATATATTCGTTTACATCAGTAACCATTACCTTGTAACTAAACATCTTACGTTGCTTTTTGCATTCGTTTTTATAAATTTTTCTGACAGAGATTAAAAAATATATCACAATATATTTACCATTGGAACGCATCAGGCAAACATGCATTAAGAGACAAATAATTTCAGCTCTGAGATTTCAACTTACGTTTAACACACAGCCACTTGTAATAAAACATTTATCTTTAAATAATGAGTTAAAAATGAAATTTGGATATTTTGGTGAAAATTTTCATGAAAAAGATGGAGTAAATTATAGAAATTAAATCACACATTAAAAAATGAAATTGGTAAGCATACGTAACTAACGAAATTAGCATTTAACTGATTTTTCATAATTGTATTACTTTTGCATTAATAGATTTAACTTAAAGTATTTTATCTACATTCTAAATTTGTCACATTTTTAACAATTCGACTTGGAAAAAATCTGTTTTGTGTACAAGTTTCCAGCTTTAAGCTCTTAAAATCTCTAAACTACCTGACTTATTTTTTCTTTCGTCTATCTCATTTTTTCTTTTTTGCCATGGGATTTGGTCAAGTGCTTTATCCATTTTGTTTTTTGCAGCAATTTTAGTATTTATTTTACAGAGTTTATTATTTCTTTCAGCGTTTTATTGTTATTATGAAATATAGTTCTAATATTTAGGTAGAATTCCAAAGATATAATATAAATTATCTGTTCTTTGTTTTATAAAATATAATTTTCGGCTTTTTTGTTCTCACTTTATTAAATTCTTAAAAAATATTACGGTGTTTTGTATTAAGGTTTAAAATAATTTCTGGCATTGATGTAATACCTCTCTGTGGCAATTGGAACCAATAGTTTAAAATCTTCAAATATCTTTCTTATTTTATTTATTCATTTACTTCCATTTCAATATTTGTCTAACTAATCATATATATAATGCATATTAAATTGATTTTCAGTCTAAAAACATAAGCTTCTCAGTGAACCTTCTTACCCGTTTTACCAAGATTGTCTCCCTTTTTTTTTACAGTCACAATTATGTTATCAGTTGAAGTTATAACTTCCTTAGTTCTGTAAAAAATATTATAGCTTTTTATTGAAAATGTATTATGTTTTACTAATTATCGGAGCAACAATACAAACAATGTTTCTTTCTATTTCATAATAAAAAATCTTAAATCTTATCTTTATCTCTATTTATTGTATCGTAAGCTTATTTAAAATATGTAAATTAAATAAAAAACATACATTCATTTCCTAATACTTATTTGCGGTATTTCTTTCACATAATTATACTGATCAACTATCGATTTATCTTGTCTGAAATAATTCCGATAATCTTCAACTTCTCAATTAGAGGTTTAAATCTTGTTTCCATGATTTTAATTTAGTCTAAAAGAGATATTTAGAATAGGCTTATAATAATCTAATATATTTTTATTTTTTAAGGTAGGAAAATTAATGCACAATTCTGTTTAATTGGCATTACTTTAGTTTTTCAAGATTTATCTATTACATTATTTGGCATAATTTGTACCTATGTTTTACGTTAAAACTAGGGATGTTAAGTAACCCAAAAACCACTCTTTTAAAATATTTCTATATATGAAATAATCTCACCCATGAGTACACACACATAAATATATGTAATTTTGTGTTTGTGTAAGTTAATTCACATATTTTATATTTTAAACGTTAATATTGTTTTAATCTGAGAATTCTGTATAAATTCTAAATATATTGTTAAGCAAAGAATTTTTAAAACAAATACTTTATTAATTTTGTTTCATTCATTGAAACCGAAAACTATAGTTTGACGGGGTATTCCCTGAGTACGCATTTATTATTATATTTTTTCTTTTTTAACTTCTTGCGTAATTTTTTAAATTATTTCTTTTTTTAATAAAATTATTTCATTACCTCTGGCGGCTGAGAGAATGAATGGTAAAAGTAAATGATGCTTAGTATTTAACGTTTGCAACATTAAGAAAATAAAAATATTATGAGGTTAAACTTGAATAAAAAATCGCATTCAATGAATAATGAAGAGATTTATTATCTTAAACAATTTGTTTTTTGAATATTTAATTTATATTTTGGCATTTCTTATGACATAAATATGACAAAGATCACAAGTTATATCCTTTGTGACATATTTTAAAAAATAATTAAAAGTGTTACTAATTTGTAAGTTCGTAGAATTCACATTATTGTAGAACTTCAAGTCTTTTCAAATATAACGTTCTCTAACATAAATTGTTTAAATTACTGAAAAACGTAGAAAGTTTTAGACAAAAATCATAAATTTTATCAAAAAACTAAGAGATAAAAACCATTAGCGTGGAAATAGAACAGATATTTAAAATCCAAAGTTGCAGTTAAAACAGCGCTTACGAAGCTATGAGCTGTTACACAAAAAATTGACCGAATACTCGAAGCAAGTAAGCTGTGATAAAATGCTGCAAACAGGATTATCGCCTCGACATACATTTGTATAACGTAGCTTTCGTTTTATGACGTAACGTGATTGAGTACATGAGTGAAATTTAATTAATAATTTGTTTTTATTTAATTACGATTTAAGCTTTTCAGGCAGATTTATAGTTTATAATTTTAAATTTTTTTAAAGTTAAGTTTTTAAATATTAATTAGCAATCAATTTCTAATTTTTATGTTTAATCAAAATCCATTATATATTACAATTTGTTCACATTTGTGTTTTATTATGTAAACTTTGCGAAAATAGTTTCTAGATATTAGCATTGCAATATTTCTGAAGGAAGTAATTACAATGAAATATTCAAAATGTTGATATTTGAAATTAAAATTTGTGCTTGATTCCAAAGTTGAAGTTCGAACGCGATCGGTATTAGGTTGTCAGATAATTCTTATAGTGATAAAATATAGATTGGTGAGATAGTTGTGCAATGCTTGGGTTAAAAGTTTTAAATCGTGCCAAGCCTACACAGTTATTTAGGATTTTACCTAAAATATCTTCACTAAAAACGAAAAGTTAACTATGAAATTTGAAATCGATATATGAAACTAAAAGTATTGAAAAAACGTAATGCTCTTAATTTTTTTTAAAAATTCTTAAGAAAAAAGAGGAATGAAGTTGTCATCATCAATATTGTTTGTTAATGCATAAATAAAAATGAGAATCCAGTTATAGTAACGGAATTATTTACATATAGATGTATATAATAATAAAAATATAGATGTATATAATAATAATAAAATTCTAGTTTTAACAGTAAATTTGTTGTTTCTTCTTCAAAATACTTCAAATTTATTGTTTTTTAACCAGTAAAAATTATATAAGTTCATTTTCCTATTAACATTAGAACAACGAGTTAAAAAATAATTTTGTTATCCTAATATATTTATCAAATATATGAAACCCAAATAATTTATCAAAATAAATTCATTTAAATGTATTTCGTAAAATAAATTTAAATGTATTTCTTAAATTAAAATTAAAACTTATCTAGAAGAGTTGAAATTATTTCCAATTTATATCAATGATATTTTTATTGAAAAACCTTTTGATTGCAAATTTTTAAAAGACTCCAAATTTAGCAAAACAATATAAATCAGATCTTTCCTCAGTAAACAGCAAGCTAATTTACTAATCTTTAGAAATATTTTGAGAAATAAAATATAATAAAAATGATAAATAACTCCAAATATTTTATAAGAGTGGTATGAGCTAAAAAAAATTATAAGAGAGGTATGAGCTTTAATAAAAGAAAAAAAATTGTATAAATTTTCCTTAAATATTACAATGCTTGCCGAAAAGAGATTAAATAATAAATATTAAAGTGAAAGGTAAATAAAAGGAAGGAACATACTATTAATAATATTTATTGTAATGATGATTTTGTTTCATTGTTATTGACAACGCGAATGAAATTATGAATATTAAATTTGGAGTTTTTGATTATATTCAATAAAATAATTAGTTCTATAAAGAAAAATGTATTAAATTTTTATAGCAAATGTGTGACCTTTTCATATTAAGGTGGTCCAATATATTAAAATAGAATACAGTGAGAAAGTATTTAAAATTTACTAGTCAGTTCAGCATTTGATATATTTTGATTAATGATATTTATATTCAAATATTATTAAAATGAAAACATTGTGCATCAAATTAAAATCTAAATGTTATAAATTTAACTCTTTATATATCAATTAAAATAATTCTGTGATAAATGAAAAATTAAGCTCTCTGATTAATTAAGAAAATCAACATGTAAAACGTACCTCTATTTTATCGTTAACTTGTATTCCTAAAAAAATAATCAAAATATATTGCGTCAAATCCTCAAAATAAATTTTCCAAAATAAAAATGCTAGTAGAGTTTCCTTCCTGTTTTCGGAAATTGTTTATTTAAAAATAAATAAATTGTTGCTATAAAAAGTACATTTAGAGTGATAAAATAGGCACAAAATTACTTTTAATGATAAACTGTTTCTGTCAAGAAGAAATTTCTTTTAGAAATATATCTGCATTACGTTTACCTTAAATATACGTTTGCAGCATGGAAGTTACAGTAAATGACTTTTTATACCACCATAATTGAAATAAATATACAAGGTGGATTTGCAAACCCTTATTAAGTCGGTATGCTTTTGTAAATTACAAAAGCTATTCTGTGGAACTGAAACACTATTTTATAATTTGGCGCCGTTTCAAGTTTTGTTGAGTAGAACAATTCGTGAATCATTTTTAGAAGCAGTTTATATCTATGATTAATGCGTATTTTTCTAAACAATGGTGAGTCATGAATTTCTGCTTCAAGCTTTGGAAGAATTATTATGTTTATAAGTAAAAGATAGAGGTATATAGTTAAAGAATATTAAGGTAACAATGTGGAATTTAGCAGTATTTTTTAAGGAATTAATACCAAAACTAATTAACATTAGGGAATTTCAATTTTTTTCTCAGTAAATGTAAATTTCTTTTAATATCTCACTCAATGTCTTGTTTTGCAAATCAATACTTTTAATGTAAAATTGACTTTATGAATTATTCAATTTATATGTATATTATCATGAACTACGCTTTATGAATTCTCATAGATTTTTCAATTCATGAAAAGTAGTTATCAATATTACAACTTAGAACACAGATTATAAACACAAAACTTGAAATAAATAAGTGATTTAGGATATTCAAGTTAAAATAACAAAAATTCAATGCTGTGATTTAATATTGTCCTAAATTTATATAAAATCTAATCGTAACTGATGAGACTTCAGTTAATATATATAATGTTAAATACGAATTCTTCAATTTATTTATGAAAATATTGAAGCATTAGAGTTGAAAAAAATTTTATCTTTCATTGAAAATAGCCATAAAAATGTTTCCTGAGATTTAATATAAAAAGGTAGAAAAGAGTTTCTACTGTAGACCAAGAAGTTAATGAACATTTAAACATATTTAAGTAAATTTATTATTCTATAACTTTATTGCATATAAGCAACAATTTCATTACTTTGTAGGATTTATTATCTATTATGTATAAATGCAAAATCTTTGAGAAAACTTCTTAATTTCTCTTAAGTAATTTTAAAATATTTATAATAGTTCTTACAGTAAAATGTATTATTATGTTAAAACTTGTATATATAATTAATAATACTTGTAACTATAATTAAATCTTGAAATATGTCAAGCATACTTTATTTTCTCAAATTATAATGCATTTCATTTATGCATCAAAGAAGAAAATACAATTACCTTTGTTAACCACCCACAAATTTAGGACTCTATATTTTGATAAAAAAAATCTAATTATGGATTTCTCATTAGCTTCTTGTATTTTCTTTTAAAATAACAGAATGATTAATTATTAATTTTACTAATCTAATGTGAGGGTATGAAGTGTTAGAAACATTGTACTTTACGCAAAATCAATATTCATCAATTTATAGTTTTGTATATTTTTTGGTTTATTTATTTTCAAATTTAAATAAGTTTCTTTATAAAAATAATATGCAGACAAGATTGTGAATTTTAATATATATTCTAACATTTACTCTCTACATATTTGATTGAATAATGTTCCTCAATGTATTTCTTAGTAAAATGACTTTTTTTTTTCATTCTCAGTGAATATCCTCTCTTACTAGAATAGAGGTCTGTAAATTGATAGCACAGAATTTTTCAAAAAGTCTGTCAATGTCAATCCAAGCAGGTTAAATTATTACTTTTATATAGAAAAGTTTTAATATTATAAAAAAAAATGACAAAAATTGAAAAATAAGTGAGAATAAACATCAAATAAAATATAATACAAATATATGAATGAAAATGTAACAGTTCAAAATTAATAAAAATTATATTATGCAGTTTGAAATGTAAAGTAATGCAAAATATTCTTTTTCAATCGTACATATTCATATATCAAAATTTTGAAAGATATAAAATTGCTGTCAAGTCTTATTTTGAAATTCTGCTTATTATTATCATCACACTGAATATATTAAAATATACGTTTTTATGAATGCAGTTAAAGTAAATAGGTTTTATGTCGAAATCTTTTTTCATAAACATTTTATGTCTTTCTTTAAAAATGAGGATTACTTTTAATGAACAAAAAGTGTTTTAAATCCACTAGACTAAAAAATTTATCAAAACATGCTTCGGAGCTCTAATTTCATATTCATCAAAATTATCTAAAATGATATATTTCTTTCGTTTTAATGAAATGTACCATTCAGTAAATGAAATTCTAATACTTAAAAAAATACTTTACATTGAATTTAATTTAAAATATTTTTCAGAAAATTAGGAGTAGTATTTTAAATCCGTTTGATATGTTGTAATTTTAAATGTACTGTTCATGAAGTAAAGCGTCTCAAAGAAAAATATTTCAAATTTAATAACCACATTAATGCATTTTCTTTCAAAAATACTTACTTTTGTATCTTGAGTTTTATCGATTTCAGTAACTTCTATTACTTTTTTGCCACATCATAAAGAAGCCAGTTATCCTGTCTTGGAAATACCGCGTAAGGATAACTGACTTCTTTCTCAACTACCTCACATTGTAACAGCGTTTTGACAGATCTCGTTGCACTCGGTCATATGTTGATTTGATACCAACATAGTAGTGAAGAAGTTGTTACATCATGCTAAATCTTTTCTCTCGAAGAAATACTGGTTTCCATCGCATTGATGTTGTGGGAAAAACGAAACATCACAAAACTTTGAAGCATCACAAATCAGGAACGATGTTTTTGAATAAAGCTTTGAGAACCATTTTGATATACGCTTTTAACCGAGTACATGTACATCAAAAGCAGTTTGAAAAGGTCATGTACCTGAGAGGGATTCTTCAATCTGATGGAGACTACATTACAATTTATTCTTATGAACTGGAATGGAATCCTATCTATGTGTAAAATAGGGTCTGTTACTGTGATTTTTTCGATGACAACCTTATTCAATAGGATTGCTCATGCAGATCATTTTGAGAATATTCTTTGAACAAGACAATATTGATTTCATCTCTTCCAAGTTAAATCTCAATAGTTTAAAAATCATTGAAAAGGATATGCTCGTATTATTTTAACCATTAGGTCATGTAATCTAAATTTAATCGAGTACTTTGATAAAGGTAAAAAAAGATGTTAAATATTTGGAGTTCTTTCAGTCTAATACCCGAGATTTAACTGTAAAAGGTTATTGAAGAGCTGTAGCATTCCTAAAGCAGAAGTGTGAGTATAGATTAAGTAATGTTTGTTGCTATTGATTGATACTATTTATTATTAATTGCTTTGAATTCTACTAAGTTATATTTACATTATTTTAGCGATAAATACCATTAATTTACCAACATTATGAGTAATTAACTAACAAAAGTTCTCAAATAATTTTAGTTTTCTTAAGATGAAAAAACCTTGTTAAATATCGCTTGTTTTTTTTATTAAATCTCTTTTTATATAGTGACTTTCTGTTTACCTATCTACTAATTCTTAATACACGTTATTTTAATTTTTATAATCTATATTTTGTCTATACTTCTTTTTTATAATTGTATTGCATATAGTTATATGGTGTTTCTATTTATTTATGTCTCCATTTATTTATTTTTGCATGAAAGCCCGAAAAACAGATTATTTGCATTTCATTTGAATATTTTTTTGTAATTATAAAAAATAAGATTGTCAAACACTACTATTTAAAAAATAATTCTAAATATTTTTCTGTTAGTTTTATTTCCAAGTTTTCAATCAAATAATAAATATTTTAAAAATTAGAATTTCACTTTATTGTATTAAATTATATAAGCGGTTTCTCTCTTCCTACTACACAGGTATGAATGAGTTAATACATTTTCAAATTTTAATTGATTTAAATTCAATTCTTTTTCTTTTAAAGACAAACAATTCATTTATGTGGTCAATTGTCTTCTTTTCTTCTTTTTCCCTCATGAGAAGGGACGCATTTTATTTCTTTCCTTTCTCAATTCTTTTATTTTCTTTCTTTACAATTCCCCTCTTTATAATTTCCAGTTTTACTTATTCCCTTATTACTCCTTTGTTTTATTAATATTTCATCTTGTTTTTATAAGAGTTTTCTTTATTATTTATTAAAAATATTTTCTGTTTTGTTTATTTCAAGTTAATTTATTTTTCAAAAAACTTCTAAAAATTTATGTTTAAAACAAGTTTTATATAATTTATACTTTGCCTAAATTTAATTTATTGTATTTTTAAATATGATGGGAACAATTTAAATTGATCTAAATCGTGTCTTTTTAGTTGCCATCAAGGATTACTTCTGAATCATTTACGTCTAAATTGCAGCTAAAAAATTTAAAAAAGAAGTATGATCATAAATATTGCAATTGTTCGCAATGATTTAATTAAACTTTATAAATGATACAATTCTTCGCAATGATTTAAATGAACTTTATAAATGATACAATTGTTCTCAATCATTTAAAAAAACTTTAGTTTCTATGCTCTGTGATACCAATTTACTTATCGTAATAGATGTGGTGATAAAAGTGAAATTCTGTTTTTCATTAAAAATATTGTAAAAAATTTCTTCGCGAAAATATGCTTATTCTTGTGAAATACTTGTTTAGTAATATTTTATTTACATTTCGTATTTAAATAATTAAATCCTATAAGCCTAAGTAAAAACAAATGGAAAATATTCAGAAAAAAAAATTATATCTTAATTTAGATTTAAGTCTTTGCATAGAATTAAGTCTTTAAAGATAAATATAGCATATGACGCTTATTATGTTTTAATATGCAACATATCCTGAAATTTATTTTTTAAGCTTTTTATCTCATACCTATTTATGAAATTTAATATTTGAATTCAAAGATGTTTTATTAATACGAAAAACGCTTTAATGAATAACAGAAAATTGGAAAGAAGTTAGATTTTTTTTAATTTGGATGTTATTTACACCTTAAATACAATAATAATGAATTTTTGTAGTTAATAAATAGAAATTAAAATAATTTGTTTTGATTACAAAATCATAATTTTAATCTTTAAATTAGGAAGAGTAAAATTATATTGATCATTTTTGTATCTAAGTTAACTTTAACAATCTTTCATCCTCTGAAAATTATTTGTTTAACACATATAGATTATATAAGTATATTATATCCTTATTTTTTTCTTACAAACGTTTCTTAATAACTTGTGCTGTATTCATAAATATGAACATCGTCTGTTTTAACAAAAAAAAAAAAATTATTGCTTAGTCAGATTTAAGATGTGGAAATTATAATGCTTTCTTCGATTTTTGAAGTATTTTCAACTATTTAATGAAAAAACAAATTAAGTGTGGACTTTGTGTATATTTTATAAAACATCCATTTAATGATGCAGTAGGAATCCTCAGCAATGAATTCGAGATCAATAAAATTTCTCCCAGTTATCCATAATATGTGCGACGTTTGCGCATACTAACTATAACCCCAAATGAAGCGCATTTCCAGATAAAGGATGAAGAGGCAGTTGCACGCAATCTCTCCTTTATTGAAAGGAAATGCAGTCAATTAAGGTTGCTGAATTCTCTGGAAGTGTTTTGAGCTCCAAGCACTCTGCTAGAAAGGCAAGATGGAATAACTTGCAAGTATCGGAAACTGTGCTTGCATGTAAGAGCAAATGGATAAAGGAAATGATTTTCATTCTTTACGCTTGGGATTTTTGTTAAAGTAATTTTTCCTAGTTTCATGGGGTTCTTCACTATTTTTTGTTAGCATTTTGTAAAACATTATTTTCAAAAGAAATCAATAGTACGTGAAATAAAATTGCTTAATATTGATAATTTTTAATTCAAATCACATAACCAAAGTTAAAGTAATAACATTTCGTTGAGTAAAAAGAAGATATAATTTATAATTAAACATACTCTATAATAATTAGTAAAAAGAGTTAAACTGTGAGAAATATTCTCGTTTATTGCAGTTATAAAACTCCATTATTTTTTGCATGAATATTTTGAAATTATTAGTTTTATTTTTAGAAGAAAAATCGTTGAAATATTTCACAAAGTCATTTATGGAATACATATAAATTAAATAATTTACAATATTTCCGGCATAATTAAAACAAAAATGTAAAAGAACTATCTGATTTAAAGTGCACTGGAGAGATTTTATAATTTAATAAATTTGTTTTCGTTATCATGATATATTGTTTAACTACAGATAGTGTAAGTAGATATGCTATTAAATATGTGCAGCGTAATTATTTCGATGAAATAATTAGAGTAGGAATCAAAAAGCTGTATAAGTTTTGCCTAGGGAGTTGTTATTTAAAAAATAATTACCAATATAATACAAGAAACAAAATAAATGAATTTTTAAAAATAATATAAAAAATCACATTTTATATTAATTTTCGAAATGATTTCATAACAAATATTTAAATTATACATCTAAAACTAAAAAACTTTTGGACTTTTATAAATTATTTGTTAGATTCTAAGTCTATTTTTCTTGTTGATAAATTAATTATAAAAGTTACAGAATGTAAAAGAAACATGAAAATTTGAGTTAAGTTTAAAAAGTATTTTTATTTTAAATGAACAAAATACTTACAATTATATTGAGAAATATACAGTATGTATAAATATAAATTATAAGAAACATAAATTATATATAAATATAATATGAAAAATAGCTGAATTCAAAGTTCAAATTTTTTAAGACCGCTTTGAAGGTTTCCTCACACTATATGATATTTTAATTTAATTTTAAAATTAAACACAGGGATAATTGAGTTAAATATCATTTTACATTCTTAAACAAGTGGGAAAATAATGATAGATCGAAACAATAAAAAATACAACTGAAATCGTTGTATAACGATGACTTTCTATCGATTAAAATGAATAGAATGGACATATTTAGTAAGCATCAAAACCAATTTTTAGACATGATTGATTTTGTTAATAAATTTATTGTGCCATTAGCTGCATTTATAGTTGAAAATTAATGTATTTGGAATTTGTAGAGTAATTTGCGATTGATATAATAATATTTATATCTGAATTTCTTTAAAATTACAAAATCTAAATGACATTTTAAAATCATGTTTCAGAATGTAGAAGATCTTTGCAACAGAGGAAAATAATTTAAATAAATATTTATCATACGTACTCATTTGAACAGAATAATTTTTAAGCTTTAAGCATTAGCAGTTTTCATGAAATTCTTACTGGTTTGTACTTATGGATTACAAGTACATTCTAAAACTTGGCTCAGTTAACTTCCTTTTTTAACGTCATATTCAGATACGAACTGTCATAATATAAGGTTTTTAATGGTTAAAGGCCATTTAGCATTCGATTTAAATTATAATATTTTCATAGATGGGTATCAGCCAAAAGAAGGAGATTTTGAGCAAAATCCAGCTTAGAGCAGGAAAACGTCTCGGGAGATGTTGAGATGCAACTATTGCTATCATAAAGTGCCTACTTAAGAGCTTTAGTAGTAAAAATGTTGTCGTTTTTAAGACATTTAAAACATATCCTTGGCATATTTCTTAAAAGACTTCTTTAGTCAAGGAAGAACTCGTATTTTAAACTAGAAATTTACTCCATTATAAAGATATAAAATTTTTGTAGCTATAGTGATCATTTATATTTCATTTTCTAAAATTTAAAGGAATCCAAAAAAATAGAGGACATAAAATGAAGGGGATAGTATAAAACATTAATTTCATATAAAAAAGAAAGTAATTTAAATTAAGTTTGTTAAATTTTCAAATTCGTATCTCATTTTGCAACATTTTTAAATAGATATCATGGATAGATTTTGATAATTGGTTTCTAGAAAGTACCTCCGAATAGTATTTCTGAAATTAAAGTGATATTTTTATTTATGAAAAACTTATATTGTAATGATATTAAAAACAAATATTCAAAAATATAGACACCTTATTTTTAGCAATAATAAAATAAAAAGCTGCCTTACATTTGTTTATTCAGCATTTCTTAGTATGTTCATTTTAATACTTCAGTGAATAAAAATAATATAAATTCCAAAATATCAAATATTACATTAAATGCAAATAAATTTTTGATTTAAAAAATTCATATTAAACTTATTATTTTTGATTGGCTTGGTATCATTTCATGATTAGTTTTTTAATATATAGATAATTCGACTTTAACCTGCAAATTAAAGGGGATTTTGACACTTTACAATACTTGGGATATATGCAAATAATTAGAAAATGATAAATTTTGTTTGATCATGTCATCATAAAATTTCCTCTGTTATAAAAATGCCTAAATATTCATGAAATATCTATCTAAATAAAAAGTTTAACGTTTAAAGGTTGTCAATATCATAAATAATTATCATGAGAATTAATGTAAATTGAAATCAAAGTTGAATTAAAAGATTTAAGAGAATTGTACAGAAATCTATTCTATAGAAAGATTAAACGAAAACAAATCGCATTAATTTTTTATTCTTATATGCATTTTTCATATACCTTTCTTATAATCCTTTTAATTTATTTCCAAAGCTAATAGTACTAAATTAAATATCTTCTCAGTGTATAAAATATCAAGCTTCAAGTTGGGTTTCAAATAGTCAGTAAAAGAATAATCTCCATTTGCTTCTATTATATTTATGTTTAGATGTGTTTATCAAACAAAATTGTTATTGCAATACAATAATCCATTTCTATAAATTAAAGAGTTTATTTTTTAGTGATCATCAGGGAAGTTTTAAAAATTTGCATAATGGTACTGAAATTCACGCTTTAGTGTCATTCTGTGAGGAATACTAAACTTTTGATCTAAAATTGAAAAGTTATAAATGCATTTCATTCAAACATTGTTTTTTTTATATTTACATGCTCTAAATTAGATATAAGAAATAAACTTAACTAATTTTTTTTGAATATTCTAATTTGCTCTCTACATTTTATGCTGGTTATAAGGGACACAAAATTAGATTTGCAGTTCGTTGGTAAAATGGTTCATTCAATTTATGAAATATTCTAAAACAATGTTTCTAAGTTAAAAATAAAATTTAATCGAAAATCTGATTCCGTTCTGTAAATTTTAATTTAACTAAGCAAATATTCGTTTCATCATAATAAAGTATTAAAAAATTAAAAATAAATTTCCAAATTATATACTGAAAATTTTGTTTATTCCAAATTAAAATCTTGGATATCATTATTAATGTTGAAACTAAAATTTTAAACCAAACTGAAAAAATACTAAATTAAAAAAATTATAAAAATAATTAAAATTTAGAAGAATAATATAATTACAAAATGAGAATTTTTGAAATTATGTACTCTATTTTATCAATCATGTGAAGAAAAAATGAAAATTAATTTGAAAAAAGTATTTCTTGATAAAATGAATGAAAACTTCCTAGAGTATTTTAAACAAATAAGAAAATAGCTTGCAAAAATTTTCAGAAATGCAAACTGACAATGTGAAAAAAAAAATCAATTACTGATGTTGATAAAATTTTTAAACCCATGTCTGCAATAACGTTGTAAATATGTTTTGGGATAAGGAAGGAAAACTCTTTAAGTCCATTACCATACTACAATAATATAATCTTGCAAACAAATTATGAGATAACATATTCTAAAGAAAACCGTATCTTGAAATTTAGCTCTAATATAAATTATTTGAATAACACATACATCAGTAAAATTCCTTAAGTAGACTACTGTTTTCCGACTAACACATTTTTGTTGACATAAATATTTATATTATTTACAGTAATATAAATGCGTTGAGATAGCTTTAAAAAGCTTTCATTACACTATGACTATTTTAACCAAAATATTTTTCAACATAAAGCGTAGTTGAATCTTAGTCAGCTCGGACCCGAAACTTGAATTAATATTGTGGGTGTAATAAATTTATCTGTATAAGCAGAGGAATAATGACACTTAGTTCTCATAAGTCTAATAGAAATCAATATAATAAAAGTAATTTATGTTATATGAATTCATAGAAGCATGAAGAGTGAATTAAAATTCTATTACAGTAATTAAATACATACTTCGAGATTCGAATTGATTTCGAATTAGAAATTATATTGCAGTAAAATGATAATGAGTACGTTTTTCGAAATTTGGTATTTTGAAATCAGTTCAAATTTATTTATCAAATACATAAATATATTGCTTAAAATTGGTAATTTAATAGGTATTCTTTAAAGGTGCTCAAAAATCATTATTTACAGACATTCCATTCAAATGATAAACCAACCAACATTTTTCCCCCTTTAGTAAAATATATAAATAATTACTAAATTCATCAGGCTCTTTTAAGTTGAAAGATTTTCATAAAAAATATCTGTATTTTCGAGTAAGATTTCAACATTTTAAATTAAACATAATTTCCTACATATATTTTTTATAATATTTGATGAATTCACAATTATGATAAATAACTGAAAAACTTAACCAAAAATACTTTTATAATAATATTTTGAATTTTGTCTAGTAGAAATATTTTCAAAACATAAAGACTATGAATTTTAAAGTGGGAACATTTTACATTTTAATTCTGATTTTTTTTTTCTTTTGTGCCTATCTTATCTACATTTGCTAATATTTTAGTTCCTTTTCAAAAGTACCTTTAGATCTTTTTGCCTTTGAGGTCATATTTTTAAAATTGATAACGCAAACTCAATATTTTTATATCAGTTGCATGTAATTAAGTTACACATTGCAAATTTAAAACTAAACGTCAACAAAAAAAAAGTTTGTTAAAAATATTTTAAAAACATTAAGAAAGAAATTCTGAAAAGTAATGTTTCTGGAAATTTATATATAATAGCAGTGTGCCCACATATTTCTTTCCCAAAATGCTTGAGAAATATTTTGCAAATTATTATTCAATTAATTACAGTTATGCAATATTTTC
>JAPDSC010087466.1:0-13918 GCA_026290005.1 Latrodectus geometricus | reverse complement strand
GCACTAACTGAATGACAGTCAAGGTTCAATATGGTTTGATTTTTTTTGTCATTTAATGATAATTATGTGTATCCAAAAACTGATTAGATTTAGAATTCAAAAGGATATCAGAACCATTACGAGTATCCAAAAATTTTGACAAATGGCCAGAGCAAAAATATCTCGGATGCTATTTCCGGATTTTTTGTTTTGATCAACAATATTTAATTCACCTTGATTATAATTGAATTAAAGATCAAACACCAACATGAAAAATATCAATCTTGCATCATTCAAATCATCATGAAAAATTACAGATATTGAATTTTGTGATTGCTTTCAGATTTTTGCATAATACATTGTTATCTATTACTAAAAATCTTTCAAAAATGAAAAATAATATTTTTAATAATTAAAATTCTATTTAAATCACAAAAATAATGTTAAGGAACGTACTTAATATTTTGTATTACATTAAATTTAACAGTTTTTGTTCCAATCACTAAATATCAATCACTTTCAACAAAAGTAAAATAAATGAAATGCTTCAGAACATTTCCCTACACTCTTTTCGACAAGAAAGAACACCTGATTTGAATATGAAAGGAACATAAAATGAAAAGAAACATTCTATTCAGACAATTATAATCCTAAACACTGAAAGAGAGCAGTTTGTTTGTTGTGGACTAGTCTGTTTCAGGAATATTCTTGTCAACAATTTTAAAGCACACTTTTGTCAAAAATTCATTTCTTTCGCAAAATGTTACATTACCTTGACATTAAGTCGAAGTTTGAAGCACTTTTAATTTTATTTAGCAATTCATTTTTTACGTTTGGTACTAACAATATTTATATTTTATAACACTTGAACTATTTATTAAACCATGCATATTAAAAAAAACACTAATTTGTTACTGTCAAATAAAAGTATTTTAATTTCTATTATTGTGAGGAATTATTGCTTTTTCTAAATACTTAATTTTGAATTCTACTAAATTTTTAAAAATTCACATTTTGATATAAAAAGTAAAATATGGTTTTCAGTTCATCATTGTACTTATCACAAATAAATTCTAAAGTCATTAAATACAAGTTTATCAAATAAAATTTTTTCATAATCATTTGTATTGAATATTTAGGGATTAATTTTAGGTTACTTTTAAATCAAGGGCTCAACATTAATCACTGTTCATATTTATGTAAGCAAATTCATTTCTTTAGGTTTAAAGAAGAAAAATATTTTGCAATGAAGGAAAAAAAAAACAATTTCTTGTATCTTACTCATTTCTTATTTACTTATGAATTTTTGTGTTCATTTTTTATATAAAAATTCATCAACCAAACACTTATTACATATCAAAAGTATTAATCAATAAAATTATTTATATCATTTGTTCATCAATAATATAAGCAATCCTTGTTAATTTTTAATCATAATATGCATCTGTCAGCTTTTGTTCCATGCGCTTTCCAGAAAAAGCGTTATACAGAGTTTGGAAAAAATAAGTTATTTATAAAAATGATAATAATTAGTATTTTCAAAGATATGTTCTATTCCTTTAATTTCATAAAAAATTTTCTTTCACTTTGAATTTGGGAACACTTGAAAACTTTATTTAATTATGAAATAATTAATTATTGTTATCTTAATTCATTTTATCTTTTTTCCATTGTCTTTCCATTCAGCAAGTTATAGGAGAAATCGAATACCTGGTCGTTGCAGTCAGTAAAAACAATACTTTCTAAAAATAAGAAAATGGAATTGTTTCTATTTTAAAATAAATATGTAAATATAGAAAACAGAAGGTCTGATGCTACACGTATTTTTCTAGTCTAAATAATTAAACATGGATGCCAATTTTAAAAGGAAAGATATAATTTTAAAAGTGTCTTTGTAGATGAAGCAAGAATATAGAATAAACATCATTATCGTGAGTTCAATTCCGGATTAAGTGCTGAAATCATAATTTAGAGTTAAAATATAGCCTAATTTTTAAATTAGCCAGATAGCAACTTTCTGACCTAAGTTCCATTCCATTGTATGACACCATTTTTAATTCACACCTATGGAAAAACAAAAAGAAAAAAGATTTTACTTATTTAGATTTGATATAGTACCTAAATTTCAAAAGTAAATAAATAAATATGTTCAGTTGTACATTTATAATACATTTTTTCAATTTTGATCACAAATAAACTTATTTGGAAAGACGATAATCTTATTTTTTTAAAAGAATGAAATCAATTATTTTTCTGAGATAAAATATTTCTTGAAAAGAAAGAAGAAAAGAGTAGTTTCTTTAAGTTTTCTTAGTTAGACACTTTACAGGATGTTAATGTTTCAATAATAACCCATTACTTACTTTTTTTCTCATTTCTTACCATTCTCAACTTTATTTTTCCTATTAGATTTTACTTACACATTCGTGATTAAGATAAGCGAATAAAGAAAGAAAGATATTTTTTTAACACCAGTTTTTCTTGCTCAATATTCTTATCTCTTGAGAAAGAGAAAAAATGTAAAGAACGAAATTTTTTTGAATGATCGTATCTTTAACTTGGTTTAATTATGTTTCTGAACATCTAAGAATTTTGTGTTATTTTTAATACTTGCATGTGTGCAATATGTTACACATATCTAACCACGAAAAAAAAATCCAAATATTTAAATTCTCCAAAGCAATTATTTTTGTACTTAGTTTATAGAGTTAAGGAAAGTAAGTGAAAATATTCTTTTGTCGACAAAGGGTTTTCTATTAATTAATCCGCATTCTTGTAATATTACATATATCTTCTAAAAATGAGCATAAAAAAACAAATGATTAATATTGTTCTTTAGGAAATAATGCTTGAATATTATCAGTATTTTAAAGAATGATGCAATAAATGTTACATTTCATTGATAAGTAAATATTAAATCAAACTTCTAATGAAAATAGTTTTTTAACAAATGTATAATTAAAAATAAAATGCAAATTATTTCTATAATTAGTTTCTGAAATGTATATTATAACTTAAATACACGTTAAATTATAATAAATGGATTAGTTTCCATAAAAAATTATATTAGTTTGGGGAAAAAGTAATCCATTATTTTTTCGGTAGATGTCTGTAGTGATCGATATCTCGTGAGGTATCTATTAAACAATTTCAGATTTATGCTCGTTGGAAAGTTAACATTTCACACTAAAATATCCTCTTGCGGTTTTTTGTTTGATTCATTCAGTTACGAGTACAAAGTTTTAAAAATGGAAGACAACAAACAGAAAATTCGATACATTTTCGTTTTTCTCTTGTAACGACGAAAAAGATAGCCGGATGGCTAAAATTGTGGAAGGTGTTTATCGTCCTATTTAAGACTGTAACAACCAGTTACGTACAATTTTTTTGTTTCGTTGATTCCGTTCGGGTATTTTTGATGTTAGAGATGCACCTCGCATGTGGATACAGCATCATCGAAAATGTCTATAAAATATCAAAAATGATCGAATTTAACCGCATGTCATCAGTCGTAACGTGCAAGACCTAAAAATCTACATGAAATCTGTTTTAAGCCTTTTTACAAAGTGAATCCAAAAGAAGTTACATAAAGTTCACGTAAAAATAATGGATTTCTTTTTCCCCAAACTAATATATAAAATACAGTTACGATTCGAGTGTTATTTAGACTTAAATATTTACACGATACTTATTAGCATACATGATATACTGGAATACTTGATATTATTGGCATACATATATACATGATAAACTATTTATTTCATTAAGAAATTACCTTCAACCTTTTTATTAAGCTTTAATCAAATGACATCATATTATCTTCAAATATAATCCCGTACACTGAATTTTACGTTCTATTTACTTTTTTTTGTATAAATGTGTTTTTTATATTCAAATTATAAACTTGAAAGGTAAAGAAATGAAAATAAAATAATTCTTTTCTTCCATCTGAAATGCTAAAATCACAGGTAAATTTAAAAATAAACTTAATGGAAATGCAATAAAAATTCATTTGAATAAATGCGAAAATTTATTTCAAAATCAATCTTGCAGTATACCTATTTTTCTGCAATATGTTTTATCTTAAGCTTTGCTATTGTTATTGAATTTAATAAAACAAAAAATCCATGTACATTTATTGTAACGATTGTATAACTGTATGAAATTGGAATTAAAAAACATAAAAATTGAAATATTTCTACAAAAAAGGGATTAAATTCATCATAAATCGGCAAAGTGATAATTTATGCTATAAGACAAGAAATAAAAATAAATCCTAATGTAAGATGAGTGGTCAACAGAAGATGCCTTTTCCATTGATTTATTTTCATTTAAATTTTTATTATTTCATCTGATAACATGTGGGGTCAACTTGAACTCATGTACAATAATTACAGCAAATATCCCATTATCTTAAATAGATGTTGACCAATGTCTTTGTTCAATGTTCTTTTAGATAAAGAAATTTTAGTTTTCATCTTGGGAAAAGATTTTTAACATGCAATGAATATTTCTAAAATATTTTACGCGCATTTCTTAGTATTAAGATATGGAGACCTATCTGCCCAAGTAATAGTATTGATATCATTTACTTTTGAATTGATCATTTATTTTGATAAACAAGTGCAGATCTTTGTATTCAATTTTTAGCATGAACAAAAATATGATTAGTCTCCCAAACCCTATCAAAAAGTCATTTATATGATACAAGGAATCCCATTAACGTAAAGTTCTATTATCAATATAGGAGTACTGAAGCTATGACCGGTAATCTCTTGTCCAACAAGATCCAGCCATGGAAATGTAGCAACTAAAACAATCGACTTCTCTTTTATTTGTAAGAAGATGGTGTGTCCCAGATTCGCTAAGATAAAACGCAAGTAAAATCCTTGGAATATTGAATCTAGACTCGTTAATATAGAAGACATGGCATCAAATTTGATCTGTAAATGGGTTTTGTTCAAAAATCCGAAATAAACTAGTTCTTCTGGGAAACTACATATTTGGAAAATACCTCAATTCACTTAAATACTATTCTCAGATAGAATCGATGTATAATTTGATGTAAAGTTATCGTCCACAATTGCAACTCCTCTTTAGTAATTTTTAATCCTTCTTGTAGTTGCAACTGATCTCTCTCTCTCTATTTAACACATTTGTTACAAATAAATGTACGCATCCACACTCAATTTATTTTATTTGTAAATAATGCTGGTATATAAAATAAATTGAGAATGGACGCGTCTACAATTGAAATTTGTATACATTGAAAACAATCAGTGAAATCAAATATATTTACTATTTTAAATAATATGTTATTCATTTTTATTCTTCTATATAATATATATTTTTTCTCACTTTCTCTGTGATCTATTAGTTTTTTAGATATTATTTTTGTTTTAGTTTACATAAATATAATTTTATTTTCTGCATATATTTTTGCCTTCCTTCTTCTTTCATTTAATTAAATTTTATAAATCGCACTATATATTTTCATATATTTAACTCCTCTTGGGTTAAAACTTTCATGAAATTTAACACATTAAAATACTTATGTGTATACTTAATATCAGTATTTTAAATTGACATTAATTTAATGAAACTGACTTAAATCATTTGTTTAAATAAATTTAATCTTTTGATTTTATATCTTGCTTTGCCTTACAGAATTTAGCTCTTTAAATTTTCTCTAAATATTTTCTTCTAAAAACTACAGATCAAGTTGCTTAAAATTCAGAGGATTTGACTTATATAATCATTATTTATGATATAGTAATTAATCATACAAGAGTAAAAATGTATAAATTTTACTGTGATCTCGTATCCTATTTAATTCCTCTATTAATAAATTTACTTATTTAATTTTATGCATTAATGCTATTTACATGTAACTAATGAATTTAATTATATTGGTGAATATCCCTTTACATTTATCTACATATAAGCACATATAAATATAGTATTAACTTCAGTCCATTACCAACATTCTTAACTTTATGACGGCTTATGCGGCAATATTCATAAAATCTAATATGAATAGTAAATTTACTATGTACTATTGAATAAAATTTATTTTTGAAACATTATGGAGTTAGTTGAGTTAGTTTCTTGAAAACGGAATGAGATAAGAAACATGGTTTACAAAGCTTCGTATAAAATCGTCGATTTTATATGAATAAATGCCTTGTAAATGATAATAATAGAATGGGCAATGAATAGAGCTGTTAAATAACTCATTTAATTTAGGTAACTTATTACACTGAGACATTACGAAACCTGAAAAGAAAGATAAATTGTTATCTTTCAAACAAATTACGATACCTCAATGCGAAGCAGCGGATTGGATTGCGAATCCAAAGGACCTGAAATTTTTTCCCTAACCTGAAATTTTTTTCCTTGTTTTGTCTTTATTAATAGAGCAGACAATGTATTGATCATTTAAATAGTTTTGTATCGTTTCAACTCATTTAGCAATTTATGTTCAAATTTCTTGCAATAAGCTAGTATATAAGGTATCTCACATCTATCACTTGACATTATGCAAAAATCATTGGATTGATCTGGTGGACAAGAAAATGTAAAATGGCCAATTCAACAAGATGAGGTATAAGCATTTCCCGTTGCATATCCTAAATGCAGAATAAAAGATATCAGTCATTTATAGGATTTTTTCTAAAATTGGTTTGGAAATTTCTAAGGGAATTAGGTTATCACTCATAGAAGTAACACTTGGCAGTAATCACGAGCAAATGAATTAAGTAGAGATAGAGTCAGAATTTTACTGTACTGGTTCTGGTTTTTCAGACCAAATCTTATCGCACCAATTCGCCCATCACTGCGTAATGTGCGAATTGGTGCTATAATTCATTCAGTTAGTTGCTCACTACATTTTTCTTTTAGCTGATAAAATTTCTTTCAATCAAAATGAAAAGTTAGAAATTTGAATTTATTTTTTTTTGTATTTGGAACAATTCTCACCAAAGTCAAATTCAGATATGGAAAATACCATATATAGTTTTAGATAATTTGTAAATTTATAAAAATTTACATTTAATAAAAACTGATTGCTATCAAATATATTTTAAATACTCCCTTGTAAATATTATTTTTTAATCCTAAACTTTAATTTTGGAATAGGAATTAAATTGAGAAAAATTGCATAAATTAACCAAATATAAATTCCAATTTATTTAATGCTTAAAACTGTATGTGAGATAGGAAAATAAGAAATCAAATACTAATTATGAGTAAGCGTATTAAGTATTTTTATGCTTGTTTATAATGTAAGTAATTTTACAAATAACGAAATCAATGTTTTGATTCCGACATTTGTCTTAAGAAAGGATTACAAAAGTTTGTTGAATATTTTAATACTGGTAATGAGATGCATTTAATTTTTATCCTAATTTAATGAATCCTGTAAATTAAAGAAAATTTTGGAATTATTCCCAAATATTTACTCGATTTCTTGATAAATGGATTAATTTATATCTCTCTAATAAAAACAATAAATAATTTTGTTCTGTTAGATATGATTTATAATATTGAACTACATTATAATTTCTCAATGCTAAATATGTTAAATTTGCACATTTTAAGTGATATAAAATGATATATTTTAGAATATTATTTTAAGTGTTATTTATAATTTTTACTTTTAAATTAAAATACAGATGAATTTATACTTATATTTTAAATAACTTTTCATTTACGTTTCATTAATTTTATAAACGTGCTTACCATCTGTTTTTAACTATAAATTATTTCATCTTTTAGAATTTTTACTTAAAATGTTAAATTTTACTCCAAAAATAGTAAGTTTTGTCCAAATTGTGTGATAATAGTCCAAATAATACTTAATTAAATAATATGAATAGACAACAATTTGACAAACAAGAATATATTGTAACTTTTACTATAATATATATTTAAATAGGCAAGGGATAACTTACATTGTCATTTTTAGCATTTAAAGTATTTATTGATTAAACAATATATTTTTTAATTGAAATGTATCAAGGAATATTTATTCATAATCTAAAAATGCTTGAAATAAACATGTAGATCTTTTAATTTTACAAAGTCTTATAATTAAATACAATGCTTGGAAATATTTTCATAAAATTGATTATATATTTACTGAAAAATGTTTAATTTTGATTAAGATTTTTATGTGTTTTATTCTCTTTATAAATGATTTCTGATATAATTTTGAGTTGACCTATTTATAGAGAATATTTCCCATTTAGTTATCATTAATTTCTTACGGTTGTGTGTCTGCAAAGTTATGTACTAACAACGATTTTTAAAGAACATTTTATTTTGCAATCAAGATTTTTATCAAACTTCTTTCACAGTTGAATAATTTTTCACTTATTTTTTTATAATAAATTGTAGAAGAATTATATAATGTTAATAGAAGCTTATCTAACTGTTGATCATTCGATGAGAAACATGCTTGTGATTTCCAATCATTTTTTTCAAAATTTGAATATTTTTGCCTTCATCATATACAGACTATCATGAATTAATAGTGGATATTATGAGATGAAAGCTTAATTCAGAACACATTACTTCTTAAACTTAGTTATGAATATTATAAAAGGAAGTAAAAAAACTCTTTTATTAGGCTTAAGATAATGACAACATTGCGTTTCCATGTTCCTTTGATTTTAAAGAATATTCTAATTTGTCACTTCAAGATTTAGTCACATATTTTATTTAAACATACTAATATTCAATTTAATTAATATAAATAAATATATTTAAATCTTCATTATTTTTACATTAAGATTTTCTTTTCAATAACAAATGCTTAAATCATTATTAAGTGTGAAACAAACAAGTAGGAAATACCTTCAAATAAGTAATAGTTACTTATTTGCAAAAGTGTATACAGAAAACAATAACACAGATCTATTACCAATTGTTCTACAATGATTACTATTGGATCATAATTATTTTATTCTAGATACTTTTGAATAAAGATATCAAAAAATGTTTTTAACAATTACAAGTGTTTTACAAAAAATTAATATCATAAAATTAATTCTTAAACACGGAATTTGTCAATATTCTAAAACGCTTATGACAATCACGTATCCTAAATACCAAACTTATGATTTGATTATACATGATAATTAAACATTTTTTTTTAAATATTGCATCATAAATAACAAAATTATTCAATAAATTCCTCGTAGAAAAGAAAATGTTTCCAGCATTTATTTATTTAACTAGATTAAAAAAAACCATCTTGTATTATGAAATTTAATTAAACAAGAGTTTTATGATGTGTGCAGTATTAAACCCTCTGCCTTTATAGATACACATGCACACACACACACTCATATCTACAAATATATTCAAGTTTGTATGTGCACGCCTCATGAGTCTGCTTATATAAGCGTGATTGCGAAAAGTATTTTGTAGCAATAAAATTTTATATTATAAATTGACTTTAAACTTTACAATCATAAATTGACCAATAGTTAAAAAAATAAACTATTACAAATAAAATCCTGAATAATATTTTTATTAAAAAAATAACGATACGTTAATATAAAAAATATTTAAGTCAGCCAGTCGCGTTTTCTTTCAATACGAAAACAGCTTAGATAACACAACCTATTCGACAAATAATCATCTCCAGCCAAAAATATATTTCTCATTCTCACAGCTCTCAGCACCCAATCACACGTGAAGGGTGAAAGAAATAACTGTAACCGTGGATCAGTAAGTCACGTTTCGAGTGTATTTGCTCAAAGAAGCAGCAATCGACTTCTTCCGATAAGAAATGATGGAATGGTAAGTCTGGCTTTGTTGCTTAAACGTCACTACGTTTTCGTTACGCTAGTTAAGGAAGACCCGGCTTTCAGTCATAACAATAAGAAAAAGTATTTAACCTCAGAAGCGTTTTCTCACACAGAAACTAAATTATACGAGATAAATTCATAATAGAATTCGAAGATAGGGCAAGGAAAGTTCATATAAAGGGAACTATATTTTTGAACTTCTAATATAGAATGTCAGATTTTTATATATGGATTTATAAATAAAATCATGTAAATAATCATTTAAAAATAAAAGTGTATTTAAAATACGAATAAAAACTTTTAAAATTTTTAAATAATGCAAAACAAATTTAATTTCTTCAGATACAAATTTTATTAATAATTATTTTATTAAAATTAATATTTATTTCTGATGTATATTTATTAATTTTAAAGAACCAAAAGAGTATTTTAATTTTAAAATTTAATTTCACGTAAATATTTTTATGGATATAAATTGGCATCATTCAGTTTGAATTAGCATTAAAGTGATAAATACGTATATTTTTCATAATTATAGGAACATGGATTTTATATTTATAATTCCGAATAATTAATATTTTTGTTCCATTAAATATAAAATGATAATTACTTAATATTTTTTTTAAAGTAATAATAGGTAATTGATTTTTTTGATTGGAAAATGAAAAACAAAATTGCTCAAAATCATTTTGCAACTTATACATATTGTCTTACAATTTACATATGGATTTATGATGGTTGTCGATTGATATAAAAGTTTAGAAATAATTTGTTCTTGAATGTTTTCAAAATTGTACACTTTGAATTAATACCTTCAACAAATTATATTTTTATAAAAAAATATTCTAATAAAAATATACAATTTAGAATTGGAAGATTTAATCATGTGTAATGATTTTATTCCACTATGATTGTCTCAAATGAATTTTATTTCCAAGATAGTAAAAATCTGTTTTTAAAGATAAAATTATAATTAAAGATAAAATCAGGGATGAACACAATTAGAATAAGAACTACTCAGGATTTTGCTTATAAGAAATTAGACTATTAAAATTTACAATCAACAATGCAATTTTCTATTCAAAAATGTATTTTCTATTGTAATATTTACGTTTTTATATTTTTCAACTTTCATGCTTTTAGTAGTGTTATTGCTATAATTATCATTTTAATTTTTAATGTATAACATATAATTTAATTTAACCGGATTAGAGTGCAAGAGAATTATACTGATATTTTTGGATTGATATTATTTCTGCGATTTGAGTGTCATAAGTAATTTTGTATAAGTTTTGAGTAATTTTAAATTAATGTTATTCTTTAAAATTAAATTATTGATTTTCTCTACAAAATAATAATTTTTATGCAAATTATAACTGAAATAATTAATATATAAAACTAATACAATAAGTTCTATAGTAAATAATTACTATTATAGTTAAAATCTTAAGTTATATTAATTAAATTTACTATAATAATTAATTGAAATTTATCACTACTAAATGACTCTTAATGTTAAGGTTTGTTGAATATGCAAATGCTAATTACTTTATTTCGAAATGAAAGAAAGAGAAGAAGTCAATATTTCAAAATAATATTAGTTCTTTAGCAATGCAGTATGATTTATTATTTTGATTGAATTCAAAATCAAAAGATCATAGTTTCTATTTAAATATTGATTAAAAATACATATTTAATTGATAATTTAACTTAAACTAAACCATGAAACTTAATAGTTTTTCTCTTTCTGTAAATGTATGACAGCGACTTAGTAATTAAATAATTAAATAAAATTACACACCTCTATTATTTTTAAAATGCAGATGGAAATATATTGTTCTATGAAGTTTACTTCAAATTGTTACTGAGCAGTTCATCTTAATGTTAATGCTAATATTTTAGGTTAAGTAATAATGATGAAAATTTTATATAATTAGTCATAATTTTTGCAATAATAGTTATCTGATTCTATGAAATGGTGTAATTTGTGATGACAGCTACGATATTATTAAATTGATGACTAAATAGCAAAACAGAAAATTTAAATTGCTAAAAGCAGTTAATCCAATTAAATCAACCAGTGCAAATATATTTTGAAATTACTTTATATATTACCATATTGTTGATTGATTAAAAAATATTATTTATATCATTTAAAATATTATGGGATTATTTATTGACATATTTACAGAATTATGTTTATTTTACACATTGAAAATGTTACTAAATATTTTTTCTATTTATCTTTTATATCTAATACAATTCTGTATTCAGTTATATTATTCAACAACTTATAGTTATTTAGCATTTTAAATTTATAAAAATATCAAAAATGTTTCTTAAAATTAAGTAAAGTATAGTTTTAAAATATACTATTATATAATTTTAAGCACTAACAAACTTTACAGAATAGTTAATTTTCAGTGACGCCTCACTTCAATAAAAAATAAATTTTTAAAAAATAAGTAAAAAAAAAATATTTTACATCTTTAGCAAAACAATTTTAAAAATCTGCGTTCTGAACTATTTAAAGGTGTTTGACTAAATTGTTGTTGCACTAGCATACTTTGCTGACTCAGGCTCTACCAAATAGATGGAACCAGTCAAGTAGGAGTCTTCGTAACTTAGAATAAGGGAATAAGTAGAAAATAACCAACCAAAAACTTGACCTGACAACTTAAGAGGTATCAATTCACTTGGAGGGCATTAAAATCAGAAATTATTTAACATGTCCCAGCCGATTTAAATGAACATGAAAGATCTTCATTTAAGCCGGGATTTACGATGCTCTAACCAGCCAGTCATATCAGCCTAGTTCTTTCATCACATGCCGGGAATCGAACTTGACTAGTTGTGAAATAAGCACAATTTTAGCGTCTAAATATTATTTTCTATATTAGGAATAAATATTTATGTTCCTCAATCCATTTGACGTTTTTATTCACTCCTTGCCTATATTTTGAGAAAAATGTTTTTCAATAATCTAATTTTATAATATGATCTAACCTTATCGCAGGATTTCCTGATTTTTGTTTGGAAATATACTATCAAATATTTGATATACTAAACGGAGCTCATATTAACTTCACGTTTCTTTAAAAAAATCTAAAAATGACACATAAATGTTCCTGTTTATTGTTCAATTGTTCCACCTTGATTGAACACGATTGATTGACTGATTGCGTTGGAAGAATCCGAACTGTACATGTGGTTAATTCGTAAAAGTCTTCCCCACATTTAGAGCCCCCTGAATCTGTAAGAGGTACTCGGGAGCACTTGCATCGCGGCACTGTTTAATATAGAAATAGTGGGTGCCAATTTGGAGGCAGATTGCCCTAGTTCAAGTAAAGGGGCCTTAAGCCTTAAATGATCATATGCGCAAAACTTTTAAAGAACATGAAGAAAAACAAAACTAAATTACAAAATGAGGAGAAAAAGGAATTCCATATATGCAGAATATGCCTAAGTGAGCTGCCAGCTGGAAGCTGAGGAACAGAGGCAAGTTCTTTTGGGCTGTCCCTGTAAGGTTGCAAACGGACAACACTACAACAAAACTAAAACTATTTTATATAATTTAGAGAAGAACTGGAACATTTTAATTGTATTTACATACCACGTTTAATATAAGCATTACCCATGTATATAATTTGTTGAACGTTAATACTCATTTCTTGGCCTTTTCAAGAATTTTATCATTTTAAGAATTTTATTGTATTTTTACTGTTATAATAATTGTATACGGTTGTAGTTTTATAAAATGTGCGAAGAATAGATCTTAGAACAAAATTTTTTGTGATAAATCTTAATCTAATCCTTCCAGAAATATTTATATATGCTTGATAAAACCATTTTTTTTTAATTTTATAAAATATTTAAAATACATGTGGTAAGATAAGCAACCATTCCGCAGAAATATTAAATAAATAATATTCATTAATCAAAATTTAGATTCCTTGATAATTTCAAATTCTTTATTTTTTTAATAGCATCAGTTGAGAAAAATATGAACATTCTATAAAATGCGAATAGTTACTGTTAAATTAACTATAGATCATCAAAAAAAAATTCTCGCTTTATCAATCAGTTTCTCGTGTCGTAAGAATGAATTTTCTGAAAAATAATTT
>JAPDSC010087464.1:1189-19461 GCA_026290005.1 Latrodectus geometricus | reverse complement strand
AACAACTATTTTAAGAGATTTTAAGCTTAAGATATTCATATCCTAATAATTCTGGAGGCTGTCAATATTTAAAAATTGAACGAAGGTGAACAATCATAAAGTTAAAGTTATTTAATTTGATGTTGAAATAAAGCGTAGAAAAATGCTGGAAATTAATTTCTTATTTTTGAATTCTTCTTTCCATTATTTTTGTTAATCCATGCTCTTAATATTTCAATGCATTTTAATGAAAATATTAAAATTATTAAAACAATTTTTGGAAGAATTCTTAAAAGTTACTTACGTTTTAATTAAATGAAATAGGTGAGCACCAAAACTAGGAATTTAAATTAAGTTTACATTTTAGATTATTGAATTTAAGTTGAAACTTCTATGAATTAAGTTTCTTATTTTATTTTGCAATTTACATTTAATTTGCAAGATTTATATTTAAATGGAATGGTAAAGATTTTAATTTTAATGATAAAACCTGCATATTTTTGTTTTTAAATAACATTGCGTTGAAAATATTTAAGCAGTTAGTTTTTTTTTTTCCCCCACATGATTTACGTTTAAGTGAAATAATAAAGTTTATTCAAATTATTTTTAAAGAAAAAATCTAAAAATTTATATTTTCAAATAACTCTATTACGAACATTTGAATAGTGGCTGTTAGAAACACTCAAAATTGTCTCGTTTTTTGATGAACATTTTATTTTCTGATAAGATTTAATAACTGTTCTGCATACCAATAACCGATTATAAATAATTGATGATCATCTTAATCAAATTCCATTTTTAATTGTCATTATATGTGTTTAAATTAATCACAATAATAAGTGCCTTCTCAGAATTATTTATTATTTTTTATTATTTATCATTAGATATGGAAGCAGCAGTGAAGTACACGGCAGTATTAATAGATGAAGACGAAGAAGTGTCAGGAGAAGAATCCAATGAAAATATCAATCTAGTTGGGCTCTTTGAACAAACAATGAAAGAAAACTCTCCGTGAATCACGTCATTGAATGAGTGTGAATCTCAGTGAATGACGACTACTTAATTCTCAAGAGTCTGATTTCATTGTTATAGCTCTCAGCAAGAAATTTAATACTATGGAGATCAAAAACAAGGAATATCCTTGTTTTCTAAGAAATACGTGGGAAAAATAGGTTGAACCATACTGTCAATAAGCTTAAGATTTTTTACGCACATAGACCATGGATACATCCAAGGATAAAATATGTTGAACGGTCTGAAATTTTTAAATCAGAAGTGAAGCTCAGAGAAAAATCCTCGTTTAGAGTTGAAACAAATATAAATAAAATATTTTGTTGGGTTATTTTCAACACCGTCTGCCATCCACAAGCAGAACTGTAGAAACCTACAGAAATCTAGTCATAACTTTGTCTAGTCCATTCTACAACTAGTCTTAATTTATCATCAAGTTACCATTAAAGAAAAGGAAACTTTTTGGATGATTTTATCAAAGAGAGATGCAATATTTCTAACTCTTTCAATCTTCATCTGCTTAGACTCATTAAAAATGCATCAAAATAAAATCAAAACTTTGATTTCTTGGTGATATAACTTCATATGTAACTTCTAGTCTTTAAGTAATTACAGTGGGAAAAGTGTCTTCTATTGAAAAATAATTGAAATTTTTAGAGTCTAAAGAACACAGAATATCGTTTCTTTGTTGGAGAAAACATATCTTTTGGAAGTAGTTTAAATTATATTTTAAGAACTGTTTTGTTTCTGTGGAAATTATCAATTCTATATAGTTATATAATAGAAACAATTTTACCTGCACATATCATGGAACTTACTGTTAACATATAAAACTTATTTCAATTATTAACGCGCTAGTATAAATTATTAGTAAATGTAAGAGGCTTATTGTGAACCATCCACAATGTAGTTTTCTTAGGGATGTTCTCATATTTGCCTTGAACCAAGAAAATGCAATTCTCTAGGATGTCCCAGGGAATTGTCGTTGAAAATCTGAAAGCTTTAAAGATCAATTACAACTGATCTTTAAAGTGCTTAAATCGGATAATTATTCCCACTTTCATATTCCTATTTAGAATAGGCAGTCACTCAATTTTAAAAAGTTAATAATAATCTGCTGAGTTTTTAGTTATAATTTGGTGAAAACAGTCCGACATTATTCTAAATTTTTTTTTTTTTTTTTTTTTTTTTTTTACATAAATAAACTTTATTTTTACTTTTATACGATTATTATTTTACGAAATGGCATCTCTTGATTAGGTTGTCTGGATTGTTCTGAGCTATTTCCCGTGTGTGATCTCTAATGTCCTTCCGATAACGTGATGTAAATAAGATGATAGCTGATATGCTAATTTACTTGATGACTCAAATCATGAGGTGGAAGTTAATCGTTGTTGTGGAAGTTAATCGTTAAGCAATACTACAGTACAGGTCATTAATTCATTTAAATAAATTCATATTATAATTATTTGGTAAAAGTTTTATATTCAAAAATTTAATATAAGATTTGCTACCAATTTAAGTTTGCTTTACATTAATAGGATTTTTTTAGATTTCTTATAGACTACAATGGAACTGTGAGAGAAGAACACAAATATGTGAAGAATAAAAAAACTAAAATTTTGATTTTAATTTTTAATCTTTAATATTTTTCTCAAAATCCTCAGATTATTTCCATAAAATAAACAGAAAATAGTTAGATCAAGAAAATAAAAGATCTATTCTAATCGTTATATCTCTCTTTTGGATTCTCAATACCATTATGTATTAGCGAATGTCTTATATTCATTATGCATTGTATGTTGATTTAAAACTTGTATGAATTATGTTTTATTTATATGAATGAATACAAACTTTATACTTTTTTCAGTGTAATTAAAGATTTTTTTGTTTATATCCCAATTCCGAAAGGTAAGATTTTCAATTTGATAAATGAATATCTCCAGATTGATAAGATCTCACAATTGGAATATTATTAAAATGTTGAAATCATTGTAGAATTATATTGATAAAAAAAATTCAACAGATTGATATATTTTTGTGATTACTTAAATATTATCATAGTTTTAATCATGATGTTAATTGTTAAAATAACTAGATTTATTCTAATTTGAAGTATTATATATGAAATTGCTGTACAAATGTTTTATTTTTAATTTTCTCAGATTTTACTTAATAAATATTATAACTGCTCGTTAAAGTTATGCCTTTTTATTCTTTTCATTATTTTGCAATCGTAATATTCACAGTAATTATAAAACAATTATAATACTCTATTTATCAGAGCTTTATTACAGGTATTTATAAGTATGTACAATACAAAAGAAAAAATGTTATTGTAATTATAAATAAAGCAATTCGATTGCTTATTTAACTGTGTCAAAATTGACAATAAAAAATAGAAAGATACATATTTTCAAGTGGCAACTTATACTGTCATATACCTTGTAATTTAAATTTGGTTGGGAAGAAATCACTCTTATGTTCAATAAATAGTCCTTCGATACCTACTTAGTAAAAAAAATGGGGTTTAGAAAGTTTGTTGTTGTTGTTAATGACACTTGGCGACGCCAAGCCCGCATGTCAGAGACTAGGCGAATGAAGTCAGAGAGGGAGCGTCTTCCGTTTTTCTAATAGAGCACCCTCATTCGAAGGTTGAAGTACGACTTTTGGCTCATAGGTGGCAGCACCACCTGAATCTTCCAATTTAGAGATTGAAACCAGTGAAGACCCACAACCTGGCTCCAACCACCTCCAGAGGTATTAATTTGTAATGGGAACATGGAGGACATTGCGACCCGACGGATTTAACGTGCCCCAGTCGCCATTAGTGAACACGATGGATCTTCGGCTAAGCCAGATTCGAACTCACTACCTTTTGGTAACGAGAACGATGCCCTAACCTACCAGGCCACCACGGCCCTTAGAAAGTTTATTTACACTAATGTAGAGTTTAACAATTTTTCGAGGGTGGAGGAGTGGCATGGAGGAAATGATAACAATTCAGATGTCCATCTCCTCATTTGATAGTCCTTCGAAATTATATGTCCATTGACTCCGTTTAGAGGCTTTAGACTGCAGAAATAGGAAGACTGAAATTTATCGCAATAACATAATCTTATTTTAAGTGAAAAATTATAGAATTAAAGGTTAAAATATCTTATCAAGGTTATAGTTTTAGTTAGCTATTATAGTAATCGATAGTCCAATAATAAAGCTACATTACTATGTTTTTATATTTGAGAACAGGGTTTTGCTTCATAACTTACACAAGTTAAAGCCATTAACTAAAAAGGTTGAAAAATAATAATCTGACACATCAATTTGGAAGAAACGACATTTTATGTTTATCTTATCAGTCTATGTTTTAACCTAATTTCATTGTTATCATTTATATTATTAAGACATAGTTTTATTTAAACGAAAAACCCAGCTGGCAGTTGAATGGTTAGTGGTCTAGCTTTTAATTTAGCAATTAGTCTGCTCAACTCTAATCCCGGGACTGAATGATTGCAATGATTTTGAATCTACTTTAAATTGTATATCTTGGTGGAATTTGACTTCATTGCAAAAAGTGATGAGATAATGAAATTATAAGCGAAAAATGATTAACAAATAAATTTCACTTTATGTATGATTGATTATTTTTATTTATTTGATGCAATTTCGGAGGAAGGACTTTTCTTCACTTTTACTTCATATTAATTACATTTTGATGGACAATTTTGTGTGATCATTGATATGTATGTTGGCTCTAATTACTAGACTGATTCCTATCAAACACATATTTGATAGGAATCAGTTTGACCTATTTGCGCTGACGGCTGACGTCAAATTTGACTGTACGTATACAATATATTTAATATTCTGATATATAACAATAAAATAAAAAGTTTCCATACAATTTTCGATTTCATCAAAAGGAATTTTCCAAAGAAACAGCATTAAAATTTTGTAGACTGCTGCCTTAATGTCACACTATGTCATCCACCCCGCTTTCAGCTCGCTCGCTCTGTGACTGATAAATGAAATATTCAAAAATTGTCGTTTAATATTTCATTTTAGTCATACATGTTTTCTTTATCTTCGCAAAAAATGTCATCAGTTGAGAAAATCTATCATACCTTATATACATTATGTGTCAAATTTTAAGAAAAAAATAAATAAAAATAACTATAATAATACATTTCGTAGGTGGAAAAGCGACCTACGAAAACTGTTTATTTACCAAAGAAGAGGAAAAAATCTCAGATAATAAATATTTAATTATTTAATATACTTTACCATGAAACAAACTTTTTCTTTTAGAATACTCTAATTTGCTGTCTTAATAAATCTTTGATAAAAAAAAAAAAAAAAAAAATTCTCTACTAACTTAGTGTATCCGAATTAATTTTTTATAAAATAATGAACTTATAAACAAAATTCCATAAAAATTCTATAATTACTTATTTATTGCTGATTTAATTATTTTATAAAAGAAAATTTTTGTCATTATAATATGTAAATTCGAAAAAAAAAACATCATGAATAACTAATAGCTCACGTAGCTCATAAAATGTTTACTTTTCCTGATAAAATAAGTTTTCCTATAAATCAATTATATCCCCATAAAATTTGCTGACATAACTACCAAAGCACGGCGTCATTTTCTTGACCATGGTTTCAGTATTAAACGAGTATTCATCTTTTACAAAAAAATTGTAAAAATGATATCCAATATTTTTATCTATATTAGCTACTTATTAAACTTAGCTCAAAATGCTGTCTAACACCATGAAATAAGATCTCTGTTTCAGATCAGGTAAAAACATCGACTGAAGAGAGAAACGTTTAAAAATTCCCTTTATTGTATTAATTTGTGTATTGATTCGTTATGTGTATTGATTCATCTACATTGCAATGTGGATGAATTAATACAATGCTTTCATCTACACTTCAATGCATTTCTGGTCGAGGACATATTGGAAAAACCGTAAACGAGTTTATTGTTATAAACAAAAACAATATTTTTCAAAAAATTGAAAAAAAATTAATGAATCTTTTTTTAAAAAACTTCATTTTTTGTAATGTAAAAATAAAATGGTATCTGATGTCATTCATATATCTCTGTACTAAGGAATAGATTAAAATTTTAAGAAACCTCATGCCTTCGTTGTTTAAATAAATAGAAATCGATATCCATGAGCATCGTGACATAAACAACTTCACGAAGTCATACGCACATCAACTTTAGTTACAGTTCTAATTAATTACAAACACTGTAATTAAACCTTCATTTTAAATCCTTTAAGTTAGACAGACATAAACAAACTGATATTTCATTCCATTGCATCCTGTCATTCTCAATTCTGTCTCTTACGAAAATTCCACAGAGATATAGAATAAAGATTTTAGTTTGCATGTTTCTCTTAAAAGTTTCTTTTAAATCAATTATCAATAAATTGGGAAATATGACAAAAAACATTGTCTCTTAACATTTATTTTCTCATGAGAATAAACTTAAAAAAGCAATCAGTGAAAAAAAAGTTTAATAACTGAAAATATTAAAACAAATCAAAAATCAGAAAGACTATAAATTAACTTTTAAAATTTTTTGAAGCATTTTAATAATTTTAACACCTTTTTAAATTGAAAGTTTACAAATTTTATCAATAAATCAGGAAATTTAAATAAAGCTTTTTATTTTATTATATCTTTGTATTTGTTTTCTTAACTTTAAAATTTGTAGTCAGGAAAAAAACCTTAAAATTAAAATAAGTTAAAGCAGCACAAAAAACAGGAAGACTATAAATTATTTTTAATGAATTTTGAAATACTATAATGATTTAAAACATTTTTAAAACTAAAAAGTTAAGAGTAAAAACCTCTTATCCAGATTTAAAGATCTAAAGAAATATATGCTTATAAAATTATCAGAGAAATTCGCTACTAAAGAAACTTTTATTTTAGACAAAACAATTTTGATAGATAAAAGAGATCAGAAAATGTCTGCCATCGAGTTCATTAGCATACGTAAAATGAATCTGTGGAACAGATCCAAAACAATCGGAGATTTGTTAGTTTCAGCAAAACAAAAGTAAACAATGGAAAACTGAAAACAAAGCTTTTAAGTTCTTGTGAGAAAAATAGATTTCTGTGGGATTTTAAACGACGGAAATTGCATTGAAGTTAAATATTTTACAGTCCAGTTAAAGGGAATTTATTTACATGCTCTGCCATATTGATATTAATTAGCTTTTCAAAGCTGTAAGAAATATTTGCTTGGATCATTATTTGTAGGTTTAGAAATTATTAATTTTCTAGCACTTTAGTTGATTCAGAAACTGTTATTATGGTAAACGGAAATATATTTCATCGATACATATTTATAAATACATGCTTTAAATCTCTACATTTTTTTAAAGCCTACAATCCCTGATAATTTTCGGTGTAGTCAGATGTAAATTTCAAGAACTTTAAAATAGATTAATAAATTTTTTTATTTAAAACCATTTGTTACATTTTTTTTGGAATTACATAAATGTTAAGTTTTACTTAAATTATAAATATAAATTTTAATTTTCCATTTGGAACAAAATTACTAAAATTTGATTATATGCAGCAAAATCTAAAAAGCGTAGAGGCTGTTAAATGAGAAATATCTACTGAATATTTAATTTTGGAAGAATATTTAATATCTTGCTCTCACAATACTCTCCCACATACAAGATAATTGCTATATTTATTAGCTATTTTCTTGTATTCACGTATAACATGAGTAAAAACTGGAATTATCTCAAGTACTCACCTGGGTAGATGTGCATGAATATGATAGAAGTTAAAAACCCACAGTTGCTTCTATCGAACTAGGGACCGCTTGAGAAGGTCCCAAGTCCCGATCTCCACTTCATTATTTCATATCACAAATTTTATACATAATATTGGCCTGCGTAACAAATAGCCTAATAGGGGACGACTGAATAGCTTAAAAGAGGCTAAAAATATTTTAAAGATTTTTATAATAAGTATATTTTATTTTCAGGAAAAAATATTCAATGATAATAAGTTGTATTCACGTGTTACAGAAAACGAAATCCAAAAAAGCTTTAAACCACTCGCCTGATTACATTTGGTTTCCTTTAAGAATAGAAAATTCTATTTCTGAACTAAAAATATCTACTAAAGATTATTTCTTATCATTAAAATAGGGGGTGCATTATGATGCATAAAGTTCAGAACGTTTGTTAAATTAAAATGAAAATGTTACAAAATACCCAGAAGTAATTTCGTTTTTCTTTTTCGTCATATTTAACAAACTAAATCCTTTTCTTTTTTATAAAGTTATGTTTTTTTAACTCATTCTCTTATATACTAAGCATGCAGTGTGCTGTCATCAAACATCTGCAGTAAATTTTTTACGCTACAAATTAGATTGTATTCTAGCTGTAAGATCATTAAAATTATCCCAAAACAAGAAGAAGGAAAAACTATTCGGTTTGGAATTTCAACCTATTGTTACTTAACTTGCTATTTGACTTGCGGTTATCTGATGGGAATCGGTATCCCTTTCTTGTAATAAGTTAAATATTAGATCCATCAAAGAGAGAGAATGTCCTTGTGCTAAAGGGGTCTACGTAAAGTACCATAAGTTCCAGTTTCTCATCTATAGTGTGGATAAGATAGTGCTACTTCAGCTTATCAACTTCATCATTTGAAATTTTGTAACACTACGAAGTGGTTGACAGAATTTAGCGATTTCGTCGATAGAAATAGACAGTCAAATGTTATCTGCGTATCCAAACCAAGTTTCTTTTTGTTTGCTTCTCAATGTCATTTTGTGCAAACGTGCGCTAATTAGATCGGACCTACAATTTAAAGCGTATTCCAAACTACAACAAACTTACAAGTTCCAAGTGGAATTCGGTTACACGAGCAGTTAAAGCGAATAGCCAGGAAGCTAACAGCTGTCAGTCGAAGTAATTTGGAGTTAAGGTGTTTTCATAAAACTTTTGAAACTTATATCTATTTTTTCAAATAGTTTTAAAACTTTTAAATCAATAAAACAATGGAATTCGGCTACACGAACAGTTAAAGCGAATAGCCAGGAAGCTATCAGCTGTCAGTTTGGCTTTGCTCAGACCAAACCTAAATAATTTGATTAGTTTGAATCAAGTGCAAAGTTTTCTTTTGTTAATTCATTTTTCATTATTTCATGGCAATCCTAAAAATGTCACTAAACAGAACAAAATATCTACAATATTTTGGGTATAACCAATCTTTCTGACGATAAACTATAAGCCTCTACTGATCTCAAATCATATATGTGTATTTATACTTTCTGTTATGATTTATATCACCAAAATATATTTTTGGAAAAGCCTTGAATTATAATTTGACTCATTCGAAATGAATTCTAAGTCCATAAAATATTTCAAAATATTGCTTTCATGGTTAAAATACTGAATTGAGTTTATAAAATATTCAGTTATAAAAAAGTTAATACTTTTAGATAAAATTATTTAAGCTAAGGAATGAAATACCAAATAATTAATGGATAACAATCATAAGTAAAATGAAACGAAAAATATTTTAGTTATGTTACATATGTCTGGATAATACTAATATGACGTTGTTATTTAACTTGATAATAACATAAAACATTATTTATCAAACCATCTTTGGCAGTCAGAATCTCTATTATATTCTTGTTTTCACAATTTTTATAAGCATTTTTCATACTTTAACTTCTAAAGATTTGATTAATTAAATTTTTTTAAGAAAATTTAATATTAAATCTACAAATCAGAAACACATAAAAAATAAAAATGATGCAATATTTTATTCCTTCAGTATCTATAATAACTTTTTGATATTTTTAAGGCTTACTTAATTGCGACTTTGAAGGAACTTAATGGCAACTGTGATGCTGATATCATCAAATTCTTTTCTCACGTTTAAAGATGTGAAGTTAATTGTTAAATGCACCTCTTAGTTCAAAAACCAATACAAGAAAATTCTCTTCCCAAATTAGAAAGATACAAAATTAAAAGCTAGATTTACTTTTAATGCATAAATTAAATTTTGTGTGAGTTCTTAAATAAAATACTTTTAATCGAAGTAATTTGGAGTTAAGGTGTTTTCGTAAAACTTATATGTATTTTTTCACATAATTTAGAAACTTTTAAACCAAGGAATTGTAATATCTGTACAGGGACTTCACATTAATTTGATGAAGATTTATATAGGATTTCTTATTATATTCCTTCAGACACACAATTTTTTTTCAACATCTAAAATATATGCAAATTTACTGTTAAGTAAATCATTTAATATGTAAATTCAAAGACTCATAAATATGTAAATTAAGCTACATGTAACGTCGTAAATTAATTGTTAATTATACACAACTTTCTGTAAAAGCATTCATTATTCTACAAAGAAAAATTAAAATACTTTTAAAAATATTTTTTTTTTATTTGGATGAATAAATTGATTAATCGGCATCTTACTAAAAGTGTTTGTCACAGCTTAATGCTATTATGAAAAAAATGAATGTGTAAACATATGTATGATACTTTTAGTGTTTAATGTGTACATTTTACACAGTAATTCTCTTTATTACATTAGCTGATATTTTAATTTCAGTACATATTGCCAAATTTTATATTCGATTTTCATTTTGAGTTCATAGTTTAACATCAGAAATAACTTTCATACATTAAAATCAGAAATACTTTACTGTTTATATTAACACGATCAACTTTTGTCTATGATAGCAATATCAACAACTGGTTGTTATAAAATCAAATACTGTTTATATATTACAACAAAAAGAGAGAGAGAAATAACAATTATTCATTTTTCAAGTTAAAGGTATTACAGTCAGCAAAAAAGAGTCCTTTGTCATCATAAACTGAATACTTCTTCAAGAATTACTAAGTAAATAAAGTAAACTAAAAACCTAAGTTATTTTAAAAAGAAACTAATTATTTCCTAAAGAAATATAAATGTTCAAGACTTGAAGATAACGATCGCATATTAATGTTCTCATTAATATTAATAAGTTAACTTTTAATTAATCCTTAAAAAGAAATTTGTGTACTTATAAAGTGAAAAAATCATTGTTAATTCAAGAGAATTCATGATTTCGGTTGAATAATGAATGAAGTGTATCAAAATATGCATTGTATTCAAATTAATTTTTCCCTATTTTTATTACAAAATTAAAAATGGAATAGTTCATTAATTAAGTAGCAAATTAATGTAGATTTTTACTCTGTAATATTGTTCTTTTTTCTAAACTTTTATGAGTATAAAATAACACTGCAGAGTACACTTATTACCTATTTGATTATGAAAGTTTTTAAAGCATTTTTTACAAACATTTAAAAAGTAAAGTAAATATAAAGTTAAACAAAGAAATCTATTTTTGAGTTAAACTAAGCATTATTTAATTTATTTCTTTTTATTTGGTAAAATAAGATTTATGCAATTATTCAATAGGTAAACTTTAAAAAAACAATTCAAAATACAACATGATTTACCAAAGTAATACAGACCAAAATGCTAATGTATAATCAGCGATATAGAAACTACTCGATACAATTACATGAAAAATAAAGCAAAACGTTACATGACCAAGATGAAATTCTTGATTTGATAGCAATTCTACATTTGTACCTTATGCAACATATCAAAAAGAATTTAGCAAAATGAGATTTCCTAAGAATAACGTTTCTATATATACAATTTCATTAAACATTATTTGATGCAGTATTAATTTCGTGATTATCCTCTATTTTCTATTACATTTGAAAGAATAAAATGTTTCATTTCTGATTCCTGAAAAGAAGTTTCTGATAACTTTTTTTTTTTTTTTTTTGTTATTTAGAGTTTGGCGATTTATATATCCCATTGATGCAAACTGCAACAGATTTTTGAATGTCATTTGCTAATTTTACATAAAATCAAAATGTTGACATCGCCATCTTTTGATCTTTTACAGAACTTATTAATCATTTCTTTCATCATTTAAAGTTCAAGGCATTTTTTCTATAATTTTCTTTATATGATTCATTGTTTTACCTTTATTTACAATAAAGAGCGTCATTTATTTTAACTATACACTTTCGAGTAGTTGATTTTTACAGTTTTTCTTGGCTTTTACATCATTTTGCGAGTGCAGTGGTAGCAAGTAAGTAAAAATTTTGAGTAAAACATGATTACTAATATGAAAATTCAAAATAAATATTTTAAATCATAAAATAGACTATTAAGTACAAATAATACAAATATAAAATACATCAAATAAATTATGCTTATCGCTGCCGTTAATTGTAAGATGGGTAATTTTGTTTTTTGATTTTTAAATGATATATTATGATTAATGCTTAAAGAAGAAAGTTGCACCATTGAACTTAAAAATTAACTTAGTTTTGTAGAAAATGTTATCAAAAACAAATGGTACAATTTTAATAATAATTGTAACATCAAATTCATAAAGTAACTAAAAAATCTTACAAGCTTTTAAATTTAGATTAAGCATTTGAATTTAGTCTGTGCAACTGATATGTGTTGCTGAATGAATGCACGCAGACTGGATTGTTATAATTTTGTCATTTGATTATAATTTAAAATAATGAGGTGATATATAGTATTTAGCCGATTTGGTTGGCAAAAATATAAGGACATCAGGGACGAATGCGATCGAAAACAAAATGAATTACAATTTATGAATATAAAGATATGAACATATAGATGCAATTGTCATGTTTTAAAATTTAATCCTGTTTGCATTAATTGTTCATGTATATAAGTTATATTCAATCAAATGTCCTTTCTTTGTTTGAATGGTTGCCTACCCTATAAACTGGTCCCTATGGCGTATGTGTACTGAGGAAGTCGGACTCCACACCAAATATGGTTCAGTTGGAAAAGTGGAGCAGCGCACCCCATATTGCCAGCCTGGCTGGCACACGACAACAACAACAACAACATTCAATCAAATATATAAATGTCAAGAATTATGATTAAACTTATTAGGTGCATAAATTTATAAAGATTTTATAGTTTATGCATACGTATTAAATATTTACATTATAAATACATACATATGCATAAGTGTTTTTCCAAATATGAATTATTTAAAAAATAATAAATAAATAAAAGTTTAAAACTGGTTTTTTAATTAATAAATTGAAAAAGTATTCCTTAATGTATGCTTATTCCTTACAATTTTCTTAAAACTCTTGCTATTGCTTAAGTAATATATTTTAATCGTCTACCGAAGCAGTTAAGCAATTCTAGATTATCAAACTATAACAAATAAAATATTTAAATAAAATTCAAATCGGAACTGCATACAATTTAATAAGTTTATAATAAATAAGTTTTATACTCCTATAAACCTTACTGATTACTTTGATTTTTCTAAAAAGATTCCAGTGGAATAGAATTAACGAATAATTACATTTTAATTCTATGTTTCTCATTAGCTCAGAAAAGATCTGTTTCTCTTCTGCGAGGAACATTTATTTTAAACTTGAATTATTGAAAATCAGTTTCATTTCAACATTGAAATTTTTTGCTCGTATTTTTTTTCATGAAGAATCTCTATAATTAAAATCAATTCTTTTAAAATTGCTATTTTGAAATATCAAGTATATTCCATAAAAACCTTGAATTTTCTAATTTGATAATTAAAATTAAAATTTTGGTGAGAGAAAATAAATAATTAAGTTTAATTGGTTATTTTATTAATTCATATTATTATTTCTGATTGAAATAAATTATTCATTTTTATCAATTAATGAGTACAGAAAGCATAAGCTGTAAAAAGTAATAATTGATCCCAATCTATCATCGTGGGACAGTTCCTTTCAGTAATATTTATTTAATGATTTATAATCCATATTTTTATCATTAGATGGCAGCAGTAGCTATCAAAACTTTTGGAAGTTACTGATTTCTAAAATACGAATTTCAATTTTTAAAACATGACCCAAATCTAAAATAAGGGATGATTTCAAGATTTCTCGTTAATGTTATCTATATTTTAAAACACCCAACTTTATTTCTAATTAAAAATATAATTTTTTTAAAAAATAAATTTGTTTGTTTCTTCTGCTTTTAATATCAAAATTAATAAATATCTAAAAATATTAAAATATAAAAAAGTTTTAAAATATATTGTTTCAATTTGGTTATAAGAAAATAATTTAATTAATTTTTTTTAAATAAATAGTGAGAAATTTTGCTTGATATTAGAAACAAAAAAACTAAGTTGAAAAAAGTGATAGCAAAATTTAATAAATATACAAAAAGTCTCAAAAATAATTTTGTATATTTTGATTTAACATTACATAATGGAAGTTCACGGGTTGTGTGATATTTCATTTCTTGATTACTTTATCGCATTTAGATATACAAAAGATTTTTTATGTTGCAGATGGGCTTTCGACATTTTTAAGGTAACACACACAATCACAATCTAAAATAATAATAAAGGTAACTAAAATAATATTTGTATCAGATCACGTGACCAGGTCACTATAAATTTATTTTTAATTCATTACTCAAAATTTATACTTTATTGAGTTTAAATAGTTATGAATTATGACTTCTTTTGATTCGGAACATTGTAATTTGGTTGTAACTCTGTGATATATTCTTTTTTACAAGAGATTATTTGATAGAAATCTACAGCTCACAGTGAATTTTGTATCATGCAAATATACGGTACTGTCTGGAATTTCGCATCACTTCAATAACAAAATTTCAATGGACGTGATCGAACCAGGAAAATTCTCAAAGGTAGATTGCTAATGATTCGACAAACAATTCACCTTATTACACAAACATTTATAATCGCTATGAAACTATGTAAATTTTTTAATCAATAACTTTTGAGAACTTAAAATTTAATTAGTAGTTTTAAATGAAAGTAGTTCAGTTCTTATTATTAGTTCACATTCTCTCTATGCATATCTTGCTCAAATTTTCAAATGTTTATAAAATACTTTTTATTCATCCACTCAAGTTCAAATAAACTTTTCTAAGCTTGTAGTGGATATTAATTTAATTCTTATAATTCTTAATATTAATTCTGTTTTTTCAAATATTAATTGATTAATTAAATTTCATTAGTTTTATGAGTGTCAAAACTACAATTTTGTATAAGAGTGCCATCTGTTGGCAGCAATAGTTAGTATCTCCATCTTTACATTTCTCACATTTTTATATTTATTTTTTCTTATTATCTTATAAATAAGTTACTTATTTCCTTAGAAAATTCAATTTTCTAGTTTTGAAATAAATTAGTCAGAGAGATGAAAAGTGTGTATGTGAGAGGAAGATTTTTTTTTCTAGTTTAAGAAAAATGAATAAAAATTATTTATAAAGGACCTTCTCCAAGGTAGTGAGGTGAAAAATACGTCTCGCAATGGCAAAGTTGGTACAACGTTGGCTTAGAATCTACATATTTTCGTATCAAATCTCGTTGAAGCATAAAAATAATCAAAGCACAATAAATTAAACAAACAGATTGAAAAGTGATTGAAAAGTGATTAAAATAAGATTATTCTGTTGATGTAAGTAGGAATTTAATTAAATTGTTTTAAATTACTTAATTAGTAATGTCTATTTTATTTTTTCATGATTTAGGACATTAAATGGGTATAGCAGGAGTGCTGTATAACAGAAGTGTTGTTCTGGCTTTGATATTTTACACGAGAAATTAAGAAAATTTGTAATCAGGGTAATCTCATAAACGAATTTTTAAATCCAAAATTGGTATTCCAAATTAATGACCTTAATAACTTCTGAAAACCACTTAAAACCTTAAAAAAAAATTCGGAGAAGTACCATAATCTTTCTCACAATGTTATTCGGCTTTTGATTTAAGGTATCATAACTAGTTTATGAAGATAAAAGTCCTCTACGTGAAATGGGTAATACACTTGGAAAACATAATATAGAGTTTATTCGTAAAAAATTTTAAACACCAATTTTTAACACTTTGTACCATAGAAAATCTTACAAATAAACCGATGAAACATACTTGCCATTAATAATTATTTTAATTTAAGTACTGTCAGGAAGAATAAAGATTAAAGATACTTTCGATAAATATCATTGTATTTGTTAAATATAATACTAAGCAGAATTTTTACACACATCTGTAGGAGCTTTCAAGTTTTCTCGTCATTTTGTGAATATGTAAAAGAAATCCTTCCATATGGCAATGTGTGAGTGAATTCAAATTTCTTTAAGCTAATTTAATCTGTTAGTCATGCAGTTACGTTGTGACAAATTATATTGATTGGAAAGGAAATTTGATGGAATCAGAGCTTAATAATAAGCCATATAAAGGTCTTGATGTCTTCAGCATAAAACTGCTTAGATGTTTTATGCTATAGTATACTTTCTGCGCCAATTCTCATTGTTGTATCACAGAAATAGAATACAAAGCCTCCTTAAATTATTACATAGTTCTCTTAACATATTCCAAAATCTTAAGCAAAATTAATAAAAGCACAGTTTAGCAGCGAAATACATTTTTAGATAGACCATACAAATCCTATGACTTATTTATCATGAGATTCTAATAACATGGTGCAATGTTATAAAGGAAATTAAAAAGTCATCGGTCATATACTATAGTTAGGCATATAAAATAATAATAACAGCAGAGTGATCTATTCAAAATCTATTCAAAATAGAATATAGTGCTCTTTTGGACTCAAAAATAATGTAATGACATGTGAAATTGCCAAAGATAAGGAACTATAATTTTAATTAGTCACTAAGAGTGTTCGAAGAGTTGTTTTCATTGGGAAGTAAAGTGTGTTTAAGAGCAAGTGTATGTATCTTGTCCTAGATATAATTTCAATTTGAAAATTATTCATGACTTCAATTTGTTTATTTAAAACTGAAATTGTATTCTTTTGTTTTGTGAAATACAATTAGGAATACAAAATTCATTTTAAGTTTTTAACTGATACAAATTTTGTGGGGAAAATAATAGTACATTTTTTAAACATACTATTGTTACAAGCATATTTTATTTCATAGTAAAATAGTTGCCCATAAAAAATTTAGCAACTTATTGTGAATTTTAATTATGAAACATGCATATATGGATTATTTAAATGGAAAACATTTGCCAGAAATTCTCTGAAATTATAGTTCAATATCAAAAACCTTGCAATATGCTTCTAAAAATTTAGAATTTAGAGAAAAAACTATGTTCACCCACCTTCTTCATTAGCGATACAGATATAAATATTAAATTAATAATAAAACAAACATTTCACTGTTTTACAAATTAATTCTAATAAGGAATATTGAGAAAAAATATATGAAAACTCTTAAAGTTAGTCAATTCAGAACTCTGCTGTTGAAATATCGGATTAGTGATATTCAAAGAAATAAATATATTCTTCAGTATTGGCAATCATGGCCAAGATAACCCAAATGTTGGACTTATAATAAAACCCTAGTTTTTCTTAACACGTTCATTGCCCCTATAGAAAATGAAAGTAAACTTAAAAACACTAATTTCAGTTAAAAATATGTTAGCCCTCACTTTACATATATCAACAACAACCCAATTTACATTGGTGAAAAAATCAAGAATATATATTTTATCCATAATAAAGTTTTTTTAATATATATATATATATATATATATATATATAAATTTTTACGCTTGACTGCAAAAGTAAAACAATAACAATATTTTAAATGAAAACTTCACAGAACAGACAATAAATGGCGCAGCGTGCTCAATATAACATTTTTTATGAATAGCTATCAAAGAGTCCCACTGACAAACAAAAAATCATTCCTAAACTACATAAGAAATTTTTTAACATAATAGGCAATGATACCGGTGATCCACGAGTGAAGCTCAGGGTACATAATGAAATTTTTTGAGATCAATTAATCACCAGCAATGCTCATGGTAATGAACGTGAATATTGGTATGACAAGATAATCCAATATTAAACTGAAATTTAATATATTAAACTTGTGTTTAATATTGTAAATTAATATTAATTAAATTATAATAATGCCAAGATATTTTTTTTTAATATTTGTGGTATAATAGGAGCCAAGTTTTCTCTTTCATAGGGAATGTCTATAAAAAAAAATTAATATAATATGAGCGAAGAAAACCTCACTAATGCAAGTCAGGATTTCCCCAATATGCCAATATTGATTAATGTGGTTAAGTTAATATTTATATACATTAATTATATATATATATATATATATATATATATATATATATATATATA
>JAPDSC010087453.1:0-10584 GCA_026290005.1 Latrodectus geometricus | reverse complement strand
CAATTTTTATTTTATGGGATATAATGGAATTGTAACCATAAACACTTAAATGGAATAAAAAGACATAAGATTTTAACAAATCTTTAAAAAATGGATGATATTTAAAATTAATAACATTTATTTATAATATTAATAAATGATATAAGTCAAAATTAGGTTTGATTTATCGAATTGGCAATTTTACAAATGCCTTTATAACTACCAATATATATATATATATATATATTCAATTAATACAAATATTTGATCTCAAAGAGATTCAATGATAATAACCACTACCATAATAAAATATTTGGGTTATATTTTATGATAAAAGAATAATTGAATTAAAACAAGATAAAATAACCTCCATAAAAGTTTCAAAACAATGAATAATGGTTAGAAAGTATTACTGCAGTAATAGTATCAAAAAGTGATAAAAATATTAATCTCTAATTAAACCTACACATTAAACTCTTATTTTCAATGCACAGAAAATTATGAACATATTATTTATCATTCACAAATAGCAATCATAAAATGTTATTATAAAAACCTTTTCACTAACTGCATTGAAAATATTTGCAATTACATTGGAGATATCATTAATAGTATAAAACAATGTAATTATTTTTCATCTAATCTATATCTGAAAAACGTTAACACAATCATTATCAAATATTGCTTCAAATTAAATTTAACATTTTAAGTAACACAAGTTAAGTAGAACATATTGCATATAAGTGTTTTCCATGAACAGACACGCCTTTATTTAAAAACATAAAAAACATTTACATAATATTTTGACAAAAATGAAATTTAAATTTTCATATATATTTATGATGAAAAAGTTTATTAATATTCGACAAGACAGATTTCAAAAATATAGCTGATGAAGCATACCTGACATGGCCATACGTGTAAATAACCAATACTACGTATTTATAAACTCTAGAAACAATAACAATGAATCTACTACTTTCATATAAAAAAAATTGGCAGTATCGATGTCGTAAATAATCAAAGAATTCGAATGAAGGTCCTTGATTCAGTAAATGTCACAATTCGTTGCATAAGTAGCACAAAAGAAACAAACTGCGTATATGACCTTCATGTGATACTTCTTTCATTTTCTTAAAATTATAAAATATTATGGTAAGCATTGAATATATTGTTGAAAAACCAGTCTTCGTAAGAAAAGAATATGAATTTACAGGATGTATAGTTAAAAAAATTCTTTCTGAGAAGTGGTGCCATCAAACCATGGAAATATACAAATTCCCTATAAAACAAAATGATTCGATTCTTATTATAATAAAAGAGATTATAATATTGACTAAACAGGTGTATCTTCATATGATTACATAAAGAGAATTGTTTAAATAAAGAAAAATAAACCATTACTTACCCAAGTAGCGCTGAGACCTGACAGACTAACAGTCAGCCAGTTAAAAGACCGCAGCTGCAGCAGTAGAATTTAGCGAAAAACCGCACGAATGACGTAAGAAAGTTTTTATTTCCGGTGACGTCATTCAAAGTGATTTTATGATCATACTCTGTGTGTGTTTTATGCTATTTTTCCATAGTTATTTGATCCGCCTTAATGCTTCATGAATAAATCAAAAAGAAAGGTTATTTTGTTAAATAAGTAGCATTTTATGTTTATTTATTTTAACGTTTCAATGGACATTCTAGAACTGGAACTATGTGCGTTTTATCAATAGTAAAGAACTAATGCAAATAAACCTAAATATATTTCTACTTATTGCAATAAATTCGATGCTAATCAATATATTTATCTTTTAATATATAGTTTACATCTGACATTATTTCAAATATAAACTTTTGGACTCTTAAAACATGGAGACCCATCAACATGTAACAATAAATAATCTAATAATACGTTATAATATCATTCTTTCTTGAGATTATTATGCATTAGAAAAAAAAGTTTGAAAAAGAGTATTAAAGTAATGTTTTTATGTCATTGCATGCATACGTTATTATTTTGAAAATATTAAAGATCCAGAAAAAATAAAATCAGGCAGCACTATAACTATACTGACGCCATCTATATTCCAAGTTTAATCGAAATGAAGATTTATTGAGATTGATTTATAAAAAAGAAACAATTAATTTGTCAAGTTTAATTTTTAATATAGTATTAGTAATGAAAACTTATTTTTCATCAATGTATTTAGAAATTTTACTGTACTTCTAAGTATTTTAATTTAAAATACCTAAAATGATAAAAACCAAAATTCACATATACATATTATACAATTTTATAAATTCATTTCATTGCAATGTTATTGAACAATAATTAAATTCTATGAATAATTTCAATTCTTCTAAAAAAATAAAAATACAAATTATTAATTAATACTGATGTGGGCATATTTCAACTTTTGGAACTCCAGCTGGTTGAATACTTTGCTCGTATTTGTGACATCATGCGTCAGCTATTGATAGCGCATGAGTAGATGTTTCACATTTTGGAGCTGAAATAAACTGTGCCAGAAATAAGAGCTTTTTGGGGTCTGGTTTCTACAAAATTTAAGTACTTTATGTGTTTTTTCTTATTACGGAATAAATTGATGGTAGCAAAATCAACACCATAACATGGCTAAACAAGAACAAGTTTTGAATTTAGAACCTGCTTCCGAGCTTCATTTTGTAGGTATGTAGAAAATAAAATTTTGTAATTGTGTTAGCCATATTGAATTCAATATCTTTTTATTTTATCATTTAAATTGCAATTATTTATAGTAATCGGAGTTTTGATTTTGTTACCGATATTTTATTGATTGTAGTAAAGCTGATAACTAATTGTGTGTTGACAGATACAATATTCATATTCTACCATGACAAGCTTACTCCTTTTTTTGATCTTTTTCCTTAATATTTAATGATTTTTAAAATAATGTATTTGAACGATAATAACAATTGTATTCAAATTCAATAATTTACTCAAATCATATAATTTACTTTATATTCGTTGAAGCTTGCGTTTTATTTTGATTTTCCTATGTGAGACTTTAAAAAATTATATACCCAAAAATTCTCTTTATTAGAAATATTTTGAGGAAAAGCGACATATTCAGAATTTTAACTCTGCTTGTCGCTCACTCTGTCTCTGCAATTATTTTCTACCTTATAATGCATAATAAATGTGCCGTTTGATTAAATGATTGATTTAATTCATCTTAATTTCAAGTTATTTTTACTTTATAATTAGTAATTTTTAATCTAATAAGCAACTGATTTTATCTTTTTAGCAATAAATTAATTAATTTTCAAAATATGTATTGTTATCTCTCATAAGTTTGAAATTAGTATGATAATTTCTTACGTAAAACTAACCTCAGGTGTTACTTTGTCTTTTTGAGGTAGTAAGTATTCATGAAAGCAAAAAAATGTAATTAAAAGCATAAGCTATCAATATTTAATCTAAAATTATATGTATATAATTTTTTTATGTATTACTGCATCGTGTGATATAGCAGAAAAACCCTAATTCTGGAAATATCCTGAAGTGTATTGAAGCCTTTTTGTCTCAAAAATGTGATAATATGTAATGAAAAGGTAAAAGAATTACTGAGCAAAGAATTGTTCTGTACATATTTTTATGTTGCAGTGTTTTTTTATTGAAATTACTATATACTGCTCTAATATTTTTAAAAAAATGTCAGAAATGTTTTTATGTTAAATTTTATTCCATAGTGTTAAATTTATATTTAGGCATTTATGCTTAATGGCTGTAAGATCAAATTTTTACTGTCAGATTTTCAATTTTTATAAATTTATAATTGATATAATTCATTTAATGGGGAGAAAATTGTTGCAGTGCTTAAATGTTGTTATAAAACTAAACACTGAAAGTAAAACATTGTTACTATATTCCAATATTGTTAAATTTTAAAAAATATGCATTCTTTAAAATTGAATTTTTATTAATTACTTGCAAACTACAATAAAACAAAAACAATCTAATGAGCAGAGAAAAGATTTTTATTGAACATGAAACAGGTTTTCCTTATTAAAAATTTGTAGTAAGCATAATATATTTGAATGAATATTAAAATTAGAAGTGATTTTTTTGATCAAATTCACAATTAAACTATATCATATGTATTTAATTCAAATTAACATAAAATTTTAAGATTATAATTAATAAACATTTATATTTTAGTATGTTTTGTAATTGAAAGCTTAAAAATCAAATGTTTGATTTCAATTTGTGTTTTATACATTTTTTCAGACCTGTATTGATTATTATTCTTCTGTTTTGAATTATATTTTCTTTCTTTTTCTTAAGCATTTTGTATATTACATATTTATTATAAAATAGTCTCTCAAGCAATGCATTTTATTAGAAGAAAATGGATAAAATGTATTTTTCATATGCTAGTATTTTACTTTTATCTAACTTTTATATTTATATCTAATAGAGAATACATTTTGTCATAAAAATTTCTATGAAAAAAATTGTTCTAGAATGCATAAGTCAAGTTTTTATCTATTTAAGTAACTTTGAGATTAAAATTCAAATACATTTGTATACTGATCTAACAAACTATATGCTAAAATGTCGTAGCATACTTTTAATGATTTCAAAATTTGGCAGAATGCAAAGTTTAAAAATTTTTTACTTAATAATGCACCGTATAAAATAGTTTATGGCAATTTTGCATGTAAAATAAAATAATATATACAATAAACTACAATATATGTCTATTAATTTACTCACAATATTAAAAGCATTCAAATTTTTACTGTATGTTTCTAAAATTCAGTGGCATAGAGGTTGAGAATCACTGTGCTAAACATTTAAGAGTTGTCCCTTTTTTTTTTTTTTTTGATTGTTTCACATTTATTTATTTTTAAGATTTTGCAATTTTGTAACAGTAATGAGATTTAATGAGTGATGTCTCAATCAATGCTGAAGATTTCAAGTAGGAAACTAAAATTTATTTTGCAAAAGTATTTCTTTTATTGTCAAAAAATTTTGATTTTCTTTGATTGATAAAAATTAACTAAAGCGCTCATTTTATAAATGAAATTTTAGGCTGTATTTTGGTATGTTAATTTGTTTATTTGAAGATAACAGAGTAAATGTAATCACACAAACATAAACTTCTCCATTCTAAACTAAAAATTAACTATACTTTTCTGTTTTGAGAGGTTTTAAAACAAAAGCCAACAAAATTCACTTAAAATGCAAAAATTTCTTAACTTAATACAAAACTCTTAGGTAACAAATGAAATTCATTTGTTATCTAAGAGTTTTGTTTTAATTTAAGATAAATTCACAAATAAGCATTTATTTGTGAATTTGTCTGGGAATTTCATTGCTTCTGGATTATTTTTGATTTTTGTTGCTTTATTACTCATTTGGGTTTGGCATGTTTTTTGCTTGCCATAAATTTTAGTATTTAAAAATTGCAAAAGTATGCAGTAGATTTATTCCAAACATTTCTATAAATAAAAATTAATATTTCATGTTCTATTTTTTTGTTTAATTACTTGTGAAAAATGATTCTGCCAACAGCCATCTAAAACTGTAAAATATCAAAAATGACTTGATATAAATTTATTATAAATGTGAAGGTAAATTAACTATTTATTTATAGACACATAAAATAATTTTGCTTAATTGTTTGCTTAATTGCATTGGCGATAAAATTTTATTAATATGTAAATGATTATACAATATTTAAAAACAAAAATCTATGTGTTCAAGATTTTACCAAATGAACCAAATCAATGACTTATTGTACTAGAATTAATAACTTCACATTACTTTTGATTTGCATGCAATTTGAGTGTAACTTTGAATATTATATGTGATATAGTTATATCTAATATTAATGTTTATCTTAAAAGTGAAATGGCAATGTTTGTTGTTCTTTAAAAAAAAAAAAAATCTGTTTACAATTTAATTACAAGTTTCAAATTGTGATTTTAAAATCAAGTGAATTAGAAGTCAGAATTTTTATATTTATAAGTTATTCAAAGTTTAAAGTTCTTTTTATTTAAATTAATGTTTAAATAAGGTATGTGTATTGTTACATAGAATGAGTAAATAAGAGTGCATTAAAATTGCATATTAGAATATTGTATTCTTATTCAGCAGTGATAGGTATCCTTAAAAGAAATGAAAATGTAATAAATCATTTAAGATTTATAATTGTAAAAAACTCAGGATAAAAATTCATATAATTACTACATAATACAGTGTACAGTACATAATACAATCAAATGACAAAAAATTAAGTCTTTGTTGTTAATTTTAAAGTGTAATAAAGCTTCAAATTCTTTTTTTTTTTTTTTTTTTTTTTTCCATATATGTTGAATAATTTTTTTAATATATTTTTAAACTTAATAGCTTTTACTACTTTTCTGGCAAATTTGATTTTTTAATGTCTGAAAGGCGGAAAACACTAAACATATTCACCAACTATCTATTTTCATAGCATTTTATTCATCATGTCATGGCAATTTAGGACAATTTATGCATTTCTATTAAAGAAGGAAATTCTCATTTTTTTTTAAAAAAAAAATTTGTTTTATTTATGTATTATTAATTGGATTTAATTTTTTTTTTTTTTTTTTAGAAATTATGATAACATTTATGCCAGTTTGACAATACTTTCTAATCACAAAAAATTCAATGAGATTATATGGTATCTGCATTTTTGATATGCTGTTCAATTATTGAATGCTTTTGTTGTATTTATTAAGTTTCATGTATGTAGACTTAGATATATTATGGGTCTTTTATAAACTTAATAATTTTAAAATTTAATTTATTATGTAATTTTTCATGTAAATTTTTTGCTTGATTTCACAGAAATAACTTGCTATATGACCAATGTTATTTAGAGTATTTATTTAGCACTGTTGCTCGATTGTTGACTCCTGTTCAGCAAAAAAGCCTGCTCGTTAATTAATTCATTAAAAACTATTATATATAACAATCAGTATTTCTGGTTTTATGCAAATGCATGATATTCTGTTCTATAATTTTATATTTTAATTTAATGTTTATATAATTTTAGCATTGTTTTATAAAACCTCTTTGTGGTTAAAAAAAATATATAATTAATTAAAAATCAGAATTGCAATATTTAAAGTTGTATAAAATTGTGCAAGTTTGATTAGCAAAAAAGTTTGAAATTACATTCTCTTAGCAATAGGTAGATTGTATTATATCCAATTAATAGAATTATGAGTTCTATCCATTCATAATTCTTTTCCTACATGACATCATATCCATTACAAACAGCTACCTTTGACATGTCAGATAATTTTTTTTAAAAAATCTTTCCTTACGAGAGATATAATAATTATACTTTTTGAAACAGAAATTGTGTGCAATAAGTGACTTTAATGTTAAAATAAGTTATAGGAAACATTTTGAATAATTCATGAATTATTGTTAGTGAATGAAAAAACTTTAATAAATGTAAACGAGTACTTCTAATAATTTTATATTTTAGTGAAAAATATTTGAGTTAATATTGCATTTAAATGTAATAAATAAGGTTATAAAATTTATTTAAGAATTTTCTATATTAATTTTTTAAAAAGTATATCCGAAAGAAAAGTAGATAACACTTGACTTTTAGTATGTGTAGTAATCTTTTAGTATAACTTAATTATAACTTTTCAGTACAATAAATTAAATTTGGTATAAAAATATATTAGATTTGGGAACAGTAAAATAGAGTTGTGGCACTGTGTTATGTTCCCTTTAAACCACCTGTTCCTAAACAAACTACAGCTCTTTTTATATTTCAAATACTAATATCTCAATAACATGCTTTTAGGATTAGGCTTTTGATTTAAGAAAAAAAAAAAAAGAGGGGTTTAAATCTCAAAAGTTTGTTAACACTTCCTAAACTATCTTAGTTTTAAATATATTTCTAAACTAATGATAGATATTATCGAATAAAAGAAAGTTACTACTGAGCAAATTATAATTTGGTAAGTTTTATTATTCATTATAAATTTATTATATATGTTTAGCACATTTTCAATAAATATACATTATAACACAAGTGATGTATTTTGATTAAGTTTAATAATTGGTATTCATTTATACCCTTTTGAAAGACTCTTTTTTTATTTACATAATATAAATTGTTGCAAAAAAATATTTAAAAATATAGTAATGTGGTCTTTAATGATGAATTTCATGTTAAGTTCAACATTGAAATCCATAATTTTAAAATTTTAAATTATTTCTTTAGAACATTTTAAGGACTTTTTTTTTTTATTAATGTTATATATAAAAACTGACCACTCTACTTGCTGTATTTGAGTAGAGCCATAATTCTTTAAATTAAAAACTATGTTAGGAACCAAATGGGGCTTCGTTTGAGCTTCAAGTTCAACTATTTGTGTGTTAGATTCCCTTACAGGGGTTAATTCCCAGTGAACGGTACGCTCCTTGTACGATACGCATATATACAAAGGTACGCATATATACAATTATTAATTAATTGTATATAATATTGTATAAAATTATATTATTTCTATAAAATAATATAATTTTATATTATATAATTAAATTAATTGTATAATTATATTAATTGTATAAAAATAGCGTACCGTACACTGGGATACAGCCCCTTACAGGCTTGGTTGTTTGTAAGGGTTTTGAATATGTATTAAACTTTAAATGTGTCTAATTGCTGTCTTGTGCTAAGAAAAGATGAGCATTGTGCAAGAAACCTGCTAGTAAATTAATTTCCTTGAGATTTAAAACAGTGAAAATCCATATAAGTAATTTTTCTGATAAATAGTATGATAAAACTATTTTTTTTAATATATCGAATATAATTAATAATAAAAGATATTTTTAGATTATTTAATATTTAAAGTAGATTATATTTTTAGCTTACAGTATTGTACTTATTGAAAAACCTTTGAAAAGAATTATATTTTTACATTATAAAATTTTAGATTACTGTTTCTTTTACTTCCATGTATTTCAATTCTCAGAACTTTTATTAAGAATAATAATGTATCGGGTATTTGTGTTATGTATTTCTTACGGATGATATTCTTTATACTTAGATAACATAAAATTGCTTATAAATTATTAATGATAGGGTCTTGTATCTATATTATTTTTATAATTATTAATTTTAAGAGTTTTTTGATTATTTATTATTAACATTTGATTATTAATTTAAATAAGCATATTGACAATGAATTTTTATAAAAAATATTGCTATGTAATTTAAATGAAAAACCTCATTTTTTTTTATAAGTTTTTGTTATGTGTAGATTGGTGATGAACATGAGACTATGTGATCTTGACTAATATTAGTTGTTTATGGTAATTAAAATTTCATCTTTCTGCTATGAAATAAAGCTGACGAGGCTGTTAAAAGGTTAAATAGAAAATTTCTCAGATTGTGATCCTATCATATTTGATGTAGACCATTAAATAGGTGATTAGGTAACATTGTGAGAAAAGGATTTTCTTATTCAAAATAAATTTTAATTTTGTTTCAATTTTAACTACAGATAAAAAAAATTGCAAAATTATTAAGACTTAAACTTTTTATAAATTTTACTATGTTAGATTCATATTATCTACTAAACCATTTAAGTACAATGTACTAATTAAATAAGATAATAAAGTACATGTACATAATAAAGCATAGGAAAATAAATGTATCTAATAAAGTAATCCTATGATTCATTCATGGGAAAACTGTTTAAATTTTTATAATTTTAAGCAAAAAACCGGTTTTCAAAATATTTAAATAAATATATATTATATTATAGTTATTGTGTTAGTAATGCTTCAGCCTATTGTTAAGCAACTTATATGCTAAATTAAAACTAAAATATTTGAATTTAAATTTTTTAAAAATATAGATTGGTCTTTTGTTATTATAAACAAAATAAAATATAAAATTTAACTAGAAGTTATTCAGATATCTAGGAAGGGCAATCCTCTTACATTGTCTGGAAGGATCAATATGTAAAGTGTTTTTCTTATTGTCTTACAATTTGTCAATACATAATTCTTTATAATTGTATTTATAATTCAAATTTTTAATATATGCATTATTCAATTACTTTTACCAAGCTGTTAGTGCTCTTACCTTCAGTTCAACATTTTATTGATTCAAATCCCACTTTGGGCATAGTTTTTATGATGGTTCATTTTAAAATATAGGCCCCTGCATTATTAACCCTCATGGACAAAAAATGACCATTGAGTGACAAACTAAATTAATTGTTTTAGAAGCATCTTTATGTTGCTTTAAATTAAATTATAATGGAATAGTAATTTTTCCTTGTGCTTACTTTATTGCTTTAAGATTTGGGAGTAGATACCGACTGTATTTACCTATTTACCTACGAGGCTCCTAGATCTCACAATCTCTAACCCTTGAGCTAGTGATTATAGCTGTAATTTGATTGGCAGAAAGTCAAAGTGTGCTCTAAAGGGCTGGGCCTTAGGGAATTTTAAGAAATGTGAGAAATTAAAGTTAAGAAGTTATATTAATAAATTAAATAATATTCTAAGAGGCAAGAAAAATTATTATAATTAAATGAATCAAATTAGAGCAGTTTAAT
>JAPDSC010087451.1:5499-35494 GCA_026290005.1 Latrodectus geometricus | reverse complement strand
TTTATTCAAATTATTTTCCACACAGTTTGAAAGTGTTGTTTCCATCCAACAGCTAAGCAATTGTATATTTTGAAATTTTAATAATGTGTTTTAGTTCTTAAGCAACTGTAGGGACAAAATTTGCGTTCATGAAATCAAAGGAATTACTTTGCTAATCTGACTTCTTTGTTATAGATATTTATTAGTTAGAATCTTGTTCACTTTTTAATTTTCATCAGCAGTATTTTCTGCATTAAAAATGTTTAATTGACCAGTTTCATACACTTTTCTTTTTTATATGTATATATGAAAAAAATAAAAAACCTATAAGCATCATTATGCTTGAATTTTTAGTTTTATATTATAGCATTTTTAGTTTAGTGTATATAATTTTAAATAAAGCATATTTTGTAAATATTATAAATGAAGTAACAATTTTAGTTGAGAGGTTATCTATTTTAATGATCATATTTTTACATAGTATTAAAATATTCATTATTACTACATCTCATTTTAATTTTTTGTCTTAAACTGGCAGCTGGTGTTTCTCTGCCTGATAACCAAACAGTTCTAACAGTTCATGGTATGATTGATCCACAGATTGTTACGCAACCTGAAGCAGGTATTATAATACAAGTGTTTATTTGCATGATTTTAATATTTGAAATGTTATTTTTAAATTGCATAAAATAATTAGTAGAAAATTCAATTGCTTTACAAAAACAATTTGAACTTTGGCTCCATTAATGTATAATTGTAAAGAAATACATAATCTGAAATGAATTATATATTATTAACTGCTGTGGTTTTGAAACATAAATTGAGAGATTAAATTGCTTGGGTAAACTACAAACAATATAATTTTGATACAAAAAATCCTTCAAATAGTGCTTGGAAAGAAGCTCAATTTGCAACTGCTTGAAGACTTTAAAAACATGTCTTTAAAATTCTTGATTTTGAAAAAAGTTTTATGTTCATGGAAACACTAAACACTATTTAATAATGGAATAGCATTTTGTCTTCTGTTAGTCTCACAACCATAATTTCTTTGACTTCCCTTTAGTATTTATATGGTTTTGGACTATAAAAGGAGTACTTTTTAAATTTTATATGTTTTAATCATTATATTCATTAATAATAGATTTCTAAAAGTCAATTTATATATTCTAAAGGTTTGTTGGATGATCTGAAGAATAAAGGATCTTTTTTATAAATTATGATTTACTGAAAATTTGAACTGATAAAACATTATTGTTCATATAACTATTAATCAATAAAGAATTCTTAATTCCCTTTTGTGAAGTTTTGGTTCTAAAGAGAATTTTTTTTTTTTTTTTAGTATTTGGTTATCTGAATTAATAGTTTTATTTTACCTTCAGAAATTCAGTACAAAATGTTAATGAAATTTGAGTTATAATAATTCATATTAAAATGTAAAAATTTAATATTTTTAAAAGTTGTCAGTTTATTTTCGACAAATTTTTAGAAATTAATGTAATTTTTATAGTTTATGATTATCACATCTGTTGTCATTCAGTTCCAATCTATACAAATTTTCTAAATTAAGGTAAACAAATTTCATAAAATAATTTTAACCAATATTTTACTACTTTTATTCAAAAATAAAAAGCTATTATAAAGGTTATGCTATTGTTTATTATGAAGTGTTGTATTCTTTAGCAAAACAATTAAATGAATGTGCTCTGACATTGCTGGAAATACTGGGAAAGAAACATCACACTTATTCATTAAATATTTTTATTTTGTTTCTTAATGTTATCATATTAAAAGAAACAGTATTAATTTATTCCTTCTTTTTTTAATAAATCTAAAGTATATTGGTAGAAAATGGAATCAAAATATTACAGCGAATACTTAAAAGTTATCCATTCCTGAGTATTTAAATGAATTGAGAGAGAAATTGAATAAAAGTTTCACACTTTCACAATATATAATTCTTATTCATATTAAAGAAATCATTAGTTTGAATATTAAAAGTTATTAATAGTTTAGAAATTTTTAATTAATAATAATGACAAATATTCCATATGAAAGTGTTTATGAAGAAATAAATATACTATAATGCAATAAATGAAATCAAATTTCATTAAATTATAGGAAGCTCCTTTTTTTGTTTCATTTCTTTTACTATTCTTTTAAAAAGAAACTATTTTTTTATATACATGAAATAAAATTTTAAATAAATGTTTTCAAATTATTCTCTAAATAGCAATTTTAAGTGAATATTTATATATATTTATTTAATACTGATGCTTTTCCAGGTACACCTCTTGAAGATAGTGATTTGTTTCAGTGTGGCAAATGCAAGAAACAATTTCTTTCTATTGAAGTCTTTGTCAATCATAAAACAGAATGTAGTAATAGTGCTGTTATTTCCATGCCTGATATATCTATGCCCTCAAATGTTTGTGCTGTTCCACAAAACACGTACCTCATTAGAAAAATTCAAGTTAGTATAATAAATTATCAACTCTAAAGATACTAATTTTAATTCATTTTAGGCTTCATCTACACTTTATTGGGCTGCTTGTTAACTATAAGCAGAGATACCAAATTTGGGCATAGGATAAAAATATAATTCATTATTGCTCATGTTGCTAATGTTTGTATGGGAAAAGAATATGTTGTACAAATAGTTATGTGTATTTAAATATCATCAAAATATACTCATTAGGAAGGAAAACTTGTGGTATAAAACTTTGTGTAAGCTTTTCCTAACTAAAATGTGAGAATGTTAATTTAAGAGTTTTATAAAATCCCGTTATAATTTTTACTATTTATTAAAATGAGGATTATTATGAGGAATTTTCAATTACATTGCATATTATGTTTGAAACAAGCATTCTTTTTACTATAACACATTTTTTTCACATTCACTTTTTAAATCCTTGTCCAGTGAGTTGTTGCAACAAGACAAAGCATTGTATCAATATTCAGAACTTCCTTCAATGAAAATTAATTCTCGCTCTCATAATGCACTGATATCTTAAGTACAATTGTTTTATTCGACCATCTCTTGCTGTTATAAGGGATTCAAAATCTACTAAAAACAACTAAAACCAGTTAAAAAAATTTTTAAAGTCTTGCTATCATATGTTAACGATCACATAATCGTTATTTTATTTAATTCCAAGTTAATTTGTAGAATTAAAAATATTTATGTACTTTAACTGACTCTTCTAGCTATGTTGAAATACATAGTTATTTTGTGAAATATATTTTATGCTTTAACAATAACATGCATTTCACAAAGTAAAATAAATTAATGATTTTCTTTAATTAAAAATTTACATTTTTCTTTCTGCTTAAAAATTTGTTCTTTATGCTTTAGATTTCTTTTGCTTAAAATTTTTGCAAATGTTTAATTTTTTGTGTGAATTGACATGCTGTCAGAGTTTCAAAATTTTTGAAAATGTGTTAGATTTTACTATTTTTAATCTTAACTAAAGTTTGTCTTACTTCTTTATGTTATCATTACATTATTATATTATCATTACATTAATTTATTTCATTGGATTTTGTAAGCCCATTTTCAGTTTTATGTTGTCAAAGATTTATACATCTTGTGAATTGAATGTTTCTTATCATTTCTTTTTGTTTGAATACTTATTTCATTACTAATGTCATATTATTTTTATGTTTTAGTTTTTCTATCATGGATTATTTTTTGCATTTCAAGAAACACTCATTTCATATGCTTTATAATTGTTGAAATCATGACATATTTTAATTTCCTTGAATACAATATTAACTGTTATCCCTTTTATTTTATTTATGTTTCTGATTTATTTTTCTAATTCTTCTATTTAGTGATTAGCCTTCATGTATAAAAGATAGCTACATGAAAAAATTATTACTTTTATTGTAAAAAAAAACTATTTTTTTAAGCCATTCCTGTACCTAATCCTTTTTAAATTACTGAAATATTTCTTATTAAATGGATTTCTGCATAATACTCCTGTTTATGAGTTTGTCCATTATAATTTTGCACTTTTAACTAGAAAATCAAAAAATAACTTATTTTTGTACATTTTTTGCCATTTTAATCTGAATAGTATAAATTTTCTAATTTATGAATGAATTCTTGTTTATTTATTGTCAAAAATATTTCCATGTTTGGTCCTTTCATTCAAATTTCTAATAAATATGGTAGTTAAATAAGGGAATAATATTTTCCATTTTTATAGCTAAAAGGTTAAAGTACTTTTACAGATATATATTTAAATTTATATTCTAGGTATATAGCTAAATTTGATGGAGTTTTCCTTTTAGTACTTTGGTCATGCTGTGTTTTTTATCGTTTTAAATATTTATGAAACTTTTTTGTTAAATCAAGCTTGTGACATTTTTAACCTTCATTCATTCACCTTTGCATTATTATTTCGTTAAATTAATATTTTGTTCCAATGAAGATGCTTATAATGATCCATGTTTTGTGATCTGATGTCAGATTTTTATTATTTATTTATTTAATGTAAATATTACATTTATTAGATAACTCTTATTTGATCATTTCATCTGTAAGGCAAGTTACTACATATGATTTGCTTTTATAAATAATGCATCTTTTTCCTCAATCATTTATCTTTCACCTGTTAAGCATTGTAAAGCAATGTTTTTTCCCCCCTATTAAACAATTTTGTGTGTTGAAAGCATTATTGTTACTTAGTAGGTTCTAGTGTTTTTATGTAAAATAAATTGAGATTTTATAATTTAGTAAAAACATTACCATTAATCTTCTGGACCAAATTTAGATGTAGAACTTCTTTAATCTAGAAATGTACTGAAAAAAAAAGAAAGAAAAGAAATGTTCTATGGTTTTATATAAATCATTTTGCTGTCATTTTATTTTTAATAGTTTTGCCATTTATTTATCATCATTAATGGTTTATTTTAATCAGTTGACTCTCAATTTATAATTTTCTTTTTGTTAGAAAAAAGGCCACTTTTTTCTAATATTACCATAGGAAAAAGTAATTTATATTAAATTTAAAACAAATAAAAAAGTCTCTTTCAACTGTTAATTAAGGTAGCTTGTGTTACATATATTTTCTACTAATTACAAAAATTTTCCATTTTATACTGTATGGTGTTTTATGAACTGATTCATAAATGTTAATTTAATTAAAGTAATTATTAAAATAATAATTTTCATTAGATCTTATTAGTTGTGTTATTATTTTTTAAAATAAAATTTGGTAGAAATTTTGATTTTAATTGTATTTTTTTCAGCTTCCTTCATCTTTAGCAGATTTTCCACAGAATATAATTTTGACTGAATCTGACTTACTTCAATTATCTGCTGCTGCATTAGATCCAAATGCTTCTAATGTCACTTCTAACCCAAATATCATTAGTACACCAAATCATGAGCTTGTACCCCAAGCTACTTTTACTTCTCATTCTGTTCCAGCTACTGTGCAACATGTCCTGCAGCCTACCACCAGTCAAGAATCCCAAGAACAACCTCAAACAGTTGAATTGTCCATTATCAATGACAAATTTGTTTCTAGGCCTATCATTTTAACAAGCCAACAACCAAACAATGCCTTATCTGGTGTTGTTCTAAACATAAGCAATGCGGTGGAAACTTCTTCAGTTCTGTGTAGGAATGGCGAAGAAAATAAGAGTGAAGATGTTATTATTGAATCTGCAAATAATGAAGCTTTAAATTCTACTAATGATCATGAAAATCAAAATGCCACTGAAGAAGAACCAAGCACAGTAAATATAATAACTGAATTCCATAGTAGTGTAGTAAAAGCTAAAAAATCAAATGGAGAGTCTGAAAATGAGGATAGTCAAAATAAAAAGGTATGCTTTAGGATAAAATTTTCATATTTAAATCCACATAACAGCATTTTAATTGTTATGATTCTGTGTGTCAATAATATTCTAATTAAAATTTAATGGAATTATATTTAATGAAATGTATAAATTATTTGATTAACTGTATGTATAGTACAGTAAAATTTATTTGTTCTACTGTTGATATTATTTATTATAACTCTTAATCTGTAACTAAGTAATATATGAATGTTTTAAGTCTTTTTAAATCAAGATAAAAATGTTTTTGACTTTTTTAATTATGCATGAAATTTAAATTTCAATAGTTGTAGGTTGATTAGCAATCAAGGATAAGATATAAAAAAATTATTAGTAATAAAAATCGTATCTTCTATCTGAATATTTAAGCATAACAAAGCAAGAAATTTTTAAATGAAAAGATTCAGCATTGTATTAACAATATTATTGATTCTTTTAATTGTAACAGAATTATTGAAACTTTTCCTGAACATTTTTTAGCATTATGAACTATGTTGTTAAAATGTGTCTGAAATTCTTTCCTTTAAAATTTCTATTAACTTTTATCAAACATTTTTATTTTTTCTTATCTTTAAAATCTTCTAAAAATGAAATAGTTTTTAACCAAACAACATTTAAAGTTTCAATTTTTATGTCATCTTAAATTGTTTCAGAAATTCTGAATTGTTATTATTTTTAAATTTAAGTCAGTCTATTTATTATACTCAAATAGTATTTGCGTCCATATAACATGATCAAAGAATCCAAGGAATGATTTCACAATGCAATTCACTTTTAAAACTCATCAATATTGTTGATGAAATGTGAATGTATGTTTTTGACACAGTGGTTTATGCTTTGAAACGTAAATCTGTTTTTCAACAATTAAGTAAGTGGTACTTGAATGGTGTAACCAGACCAACCAAACTATTTCGAAGTTTCCCAAAAGTCTAGACAAAGGGAAAAGTTTGTTTTTCCCTATTAAATGTTTTGCTCATTACAAATTTTTACTGATAATTCATCAAAAATAGCATGAAATATACTAAAAAAAATGCACAGGTATTGTACAATGATAATGTACCTTCTAACACTTCAGTTATTTGCCAATTTTGACAACAAAAACGTATCAGTGTAGGTCAAAAGCAAAACATTTTGACCTACACTTTTACTTGTATCCCACTGTGTGACTTTCTATACTTACTGTTAAATTAGCCTCTTCGTGGTCATTGTTTTGAATCTAAATTTGCTATTAACATAAAGATATTCATAAAAATGGTTTTCAAGCAAGTTTTAATGATTGATAAAATAAGTATAAAAACAGTGAAGTTGGTTGAGAGTATTTGAAGAAGATAAAAATTTTGATTAAAATGTTGTATTTTTTTAACAACGGTAATATAAATGCACACATTACACAATACATTTTTGACATGTATCATTAATTAAATAGGAATCTTTTAAATAGTTTGCATTTATCTTTTCAAATGTTAACTTTAGTATATCTCTAAATTTCTTTATAATATATTTGAAACACATTTAGTGTAAAATGTAGGGTATTTTGTGTTACAAAATGATAGTTACATAAAGCTTTGAAATTTAAATATAAAGATATTAAGTTATATTTTGATAGGAAGTTTTAAACAAGAAAGGAATCACAAAATTCTACAAGTATTATTATAATTGCATACTATAATATAAACATGAATATGAAAACATTTATCAAATTTTCTTTTTTAAGAGCATTTTTGTCGTTTAATTATTGGTTTATGCTTATACTTTTAGGACACTAAACTAAATTGTGCATATTGTTTGAAGTCGTTCACTAAAAATTTTGATCTCCAACAACATATACGTTGTCATACTGGTGAAAAACCATTTCAGTGTATAGTTTGCGGCAGAGCTTTTGCACAAAAGTCAAATGTGAAAAAACATATGCAGACGCATAAGGTAATTTGCATGTTTAATTTTATTTTGTGTAACTTATGTCATAGTAATATTTGATATCTTTTATAAATTAATCTTTTTAAAAAACATTTTTTTTTAAATTGTAACTTTTTTTATATTATTGTTGAAATAAAATAAATGTTAATACTTCTTACTTAAAAATAAAGGTGTATGGAAGTTTTTGTTATTTAAAATTTGTCATATTTTAAATTTAAAAAAATGAAATTAGTTCAAATGTTTTATTATTTATAAAAATATCTAATGCATGTACAGTTAACTTTCTTATGTATTACTTTTTCTGTACTTCTTCAGAAACTTAAATGTCCTCTTGAATTTTATTAATATTTTTTATACATTTTATAGGTATGGCCTGATGGTCTAGCAAAAACATTACCCCATTTACTCTCCAAACACAATTCTTCTTCAAATGAGGATGGTGAGGGAGTTGGTGATAATCCTTGTCCAGATGAACCAGATGATCAAAATGTATGTGTTTTATTTACTTTTTTTTTTTTTTTATAAAAGAAACTAAATTATAGAGTGACACAACATCTCCATAGGTCCAAAGTCTACAGTCCCTATATCTGTTTTCTTGACTGAGTGTCTTAGGTTGTGAAGCATATGTCCCAGTTAGGTGGTCAAACTAATGAAATACTTCCTATGTTTAGTTCCCAAGCATGCTTGGAACTCGATTTTATCACCCACTGAAGGGATGAAAGACTAAGTCAATCTCTCCCAACATAAAGATTAAACATGTGCCTTGGGATTGAAAGCACTACCACAACGCCATGAGACTTCTTCATTTCTATACATTTTCATTTAATTTTACTAATTTTTGATTATTATTTCATAAGTTCAAATAAATTAAGAATCTTTTGTATTATATAAAACATTAAATATTTTATTGAAGTTATTGTAATTTTTTGATTCAATATAAACAAAAAATGTTAGCAAAAAAGTGAAGTACTGAAAAATAATTTGTGCTAATAAAAATAATTTTGTACAGTCAAATTTTGTCTTTTATCTCATTTTGTCCAGTTTTATAAATTAGTTTGCATACATCAACATAGGAACTTAGAACTATGACAATCTTGTACAAAATGAGATTTAATTGTTTAATATTAAATTCATATATCATAATGCTTAAGTTCATAAAAACTGTTATCGGCAAGTATTACAACTAGTGGTTTTCCATGAATTCATATTTTTGTAAATTTATTATAGTAAGGAGTGCATTGCATAATAACAGACCTGCTAATTCCTTCTTCTCAAAATTTCACAGTGATTATTGGGTTATAACAGTAAATCATTTAATTAGGTGGTATTCAATTGTGTATAATAACAATTATCTAATAGTAATTATAGAAAGTGAAACAGAAGCTTATTCAAACAATTAAATAATTTAATGCAATCTAAAGTTAAATTTATTCCTAGTTAATTATACAAGTTTAATTTCATACAAATTATATAACTGTTTGTGGGCTACAACTTTTATTAAAAATTAATGAATTTAAACTTTTTTTTTTTTTTTTTTTTTTTTTTTTTTTTAAGTAGATTGTCCAGGTTTGGCCACTGTTGAATTAGTTTTTTTCAAGTTCTATAATGTTAACTTGTATTATTTTCAGGTTGTTTGATAGTAATGTCAGTTTATATCATTTCCAAAAACAGATATTTCATTCAATAAATTTTTTTATTCCACATTTCTGTAGTGTTATTTCATTTTATTATTTTAATTTTTCATTTCATTAAAAAAGATAAAAGTTGTTCTATAAAATTTTTGTTTATTCAAGTTTTTAAGAAATTTTTAATTTTGAAATTAATACTTTTCTTATTAATGCTAAATAAAATCGTTTAGGAATGAAAAGCAAATTTAACTATATTTAAATGTACTGCCATCATAACAACTTGCACAATTGAGCCTCAATTAACATAATTTTCTTAAATTTTATATTTCATGTGTATTTTTTTTTTTTAGATTTTATAATTGTGATATGGTTACTACCAAATGTTTAAGCAGAGAAATAAAATAATTTAGACTTTTAAATATATATTTTATTTTTCAAATATATTTTAATGTAACTTTATGTAAATTTTAGATTACTCTGTCACCAAGGTGACATTATAATAATGTTCTATGTATATTTTGTAAATAAATTTATTGAGTTATTAAAAAAAACAGCTAATACAATTTTATTAAAAAAATTATTCTTATTAAATCAGATGATATGTTTGTGGCAATTTACAGGTTTTATTTCAAAATTTTCTTCTCATACATTGATACATTAAATTTTATCTAAATTAGCATAGCAATAATACAAATATTTTTCCTGAAGTTTTTAGATAAGAATAAAAAATGCTTTATTTTGCTTCTTAAATATTATTGAGAATAGTAATGCTGTTGGTATTAATTTTTAAATTTGTTTTTACAAAAATAATAGTATTAATGTTTATTAAAAAATAGACAAGTATTTGAGCTCTTTTTTGATAAAGAGATTAAGAATTAATCTTCAGTTGCACTAAAATATCAAAATTTTATTCTGTAGTTTTTGAGATTATAAATATGTTATGTGAATATTTACACATGCTGTAAAATTTGTAAAACTCTTGTGCTGTTGTACCTCATTTTTGTAATTTAATTACTAACAAAAATTACATTTGTGAAAGAATTCTACAAAATTTGAGTGCAACAATTTTTTTATAATATATTTTATTTGTTGTTGCGGTATATAGAAATAAGTATTTGTTGACTCTTTTTTTGTGTAATTAATTTTATCTAATATTTTTTTATGAAATTTACTTATAGTGGAAAATTATTTTAATTTTCACAACAATAGAATTTGATTTCTTATCAAAATTTCTTTATCAGTTAATTGTTTTCTATAGGACCTTTGTCAAGAAAGGCTGAATGGTGGAAAAATTGATAAGAATTCTTATGCTTGTCCTTATTGTTCATATATTGGAAAAAGTTACTACAAATTAAAAAGCCATATGAAACAGCATGATACTGAAAAGGTAAGCTGTGTTTCTTTTTATTAAAAAAATTCCTTAAAATCAATATCTGTATGTTAATATTTCTACATTTTAACAAATTATATTCTTTTATGATTTTTACAAATTTTTGAAAATTAAGTTTTCTATCTTGTATAATCCACTTTTACCTTTTTGTAAAAGTAAACTTTCTCTGAGTCATCTAAAATGTATTTTTTCTGAAAGTTAAAATGTATGTATGTATATACATTGTTAAATCGTCAAACGTTTTTATTTTAAATTTTCCAATTTTTTAAGCAATGAATACATTTTGAACTACAAATTTGCACATGCTATTTAATCCCTATATAAAATATAAACAAAATAAAATGCGCAATTATTTTCATAAATCATTATTGAAAGTATAAAATGCTTTCGGGAAACAGTTTTAAACAATGAATATATTTTAAGCAATAGATTCAAATGCTAATACTATAATTGCTATAAAAAAGTAAACAAAATTAAATGCAAAACTATTTTCAACACAAATCTATTTCATTAAAAGTATAAAATGCCTTCGAGAAACAGTGTACTCTCCTGTTCAATTACCTATATCTCCTACTTAAAGTTTTTGTAAGTTGCAATTGTATCTATTTAGAGACACTCTTCAAAATGAATGTTTTATGACATAGGCTTCAAACAAATTGCAGAGTGTTAATTCTTTGTGTATTGTTTAATGAAAATTTCCTTGTAGTATAATCCACTTTTACCTTTTTGTAAAAATAAACTTTCTCTGAGTCATTTAAAATGTATTTCTTCTGAAAATTTAAAAAAACTGAGCAAAAATTTTGAATGTGGCCAAGAGTTGTTCATCATAATTTTTTATAATACGCCATTATCTTTATGTGGAGACATATTTTAAATTATTTCTCTAAAAGTTTAGATGTGTGAGCATTTATAAAATAGCATAAAAGTGAATTTATTGTGAAATTTTTTTATAAACTTAATATATTATTTCAATCATTGCCTTGCTAGAAAAAAAAAGTTTTGAATGAATTATTTAATGTGAAATATTAAACACTGCTAATCTATAAATCAATAATTTTGTCCCACCTTTAAGATTAAATAAATTGCTGCTGTTATAGAGAACTATTTCCTCTTTTTCTGCATAAACACTCTGGCTTTCAGTTCAGTAGTCAGTGTGCATCTGAATCCCTTCCTGGGACATGGATGTCTGTAGTGGTTTGGAATCCATTTTAAATTGTCAGTACTCCTCTTAGTTTTAAACTGCTAGTAGTAGGCAAAAAATAATCATTGAATGACCAATAAGACCTCTCTCTTTGTGAAACAATAAGTTCTCAATATTGGTTACGCATTTATTTTTTTATATACTAAAACTGTTATTTGTTTTCTTAATTATTAAGTTTGGAGACTGCTTCATACTGAAAACAACAAATTTACTTCATCATATGTTAAGAAAAAACAATAAAGTACTATTACTTAGTAATTTATTATATCTGACTTGACTTCTAGGTGATAATATATTTTTTTCTATTAATTTTAAATTTGTTTAAAAACTTACAATTCATATTTGGTTCTTTTTTATTTTTTTTAATTAGTTTATGTGTACGCATTTAAAATTAAATTTTAAAATATATTCTTGCATTTGAAAAAAAATTAGTGTGTATAACTTTAAATTTAAAAAATATTTTCCCCTTTTTATTAATATCGATTACTGGTTTTAAATTTTGAGTATTAGGATTTCATATTGCAACATTTTCATCTTATACTTTTGTACCTTCTTTTTTGTAAAAAAGAGTAAAATTTTCCATGAAACACCCTTTGTTATTTTGTCATCTCAGTTTTCTTTGGTATTCTTATTTTAATAGAAGTTGACTTTTTATGCATGTAAATTTTATACAACTATTCTATTCATAATAAATTAATTGAAGGGATCATGTAAACAAAATTAAAATCTTTAAAAATATTCATCATATGCTATGTTTAGAAAATTAATGTAAAAGAAGTTTTCAATATTTAAATGAAAGTTTCTTTTATACTTATAGATTCATTTAATGCTTTAAAAATTCATTTCTAGCTCAAATTGCAATAAAAAATATTCATGTTACATTTCACAAGTATCACTATCTTTTGGGCAATAATTGAAGATTATGATGAATATATAATTAGATATATTTTGGTGAAAATAATCTGTATAATTTTGTTCAGCATTTCAATATGGTACCCCCTTGTGAAATGAAATAAAATTCATGGAAATTTTGAAACTTTTATTATTATTAAAATTATTAAAAATTTTTAGAACTTTATGGAAAAACTTAAAGTACTTACAAAGTAATAAAATTTACCAATACAATTTTAATAGAAATAATATTTTAAAATTTTGTGCGCCTGTTTTTATATTTGTGTTTATTTAATTTAACATAGGGCTGTTTGTTGCATGATCAATACACTAATTTTCAGTTTAGATGTTCATTAGCTGAACTTCAATCGTGGGCATAGAAATATTTATTTGTTGAGATCTAAACTCTATCTTTTTCAAATTAGCTCTAGGGATTTAACTAATCTATTGTTTTGAAAAAAAAATCAAAATCAAAAATGAACTTTGTTCATTTTGCATTCACAATTTTTTTTTTATGCATTATAATATGGTCTCAGTTCTTTTAACTATGTTACAAAATAATTTTTGAATAGTTTAAAATTCTCTCATTTTTATAAAATTGTATTAGTGTTCCATAAATTTATTCCCCCATGAGAGAAAATTTTAAAATATTTATCTGGTATTTGAATTTACTATTGAAACACAAGTCTGCAAAATCTTCATATAATTATATGAATTTAGTTTAATGTTTAACATGGCACATGTCTAATTATATGATCAAAAGGGGAAAGAGTATTCATTAAAAAGCCTTGCCTTTAACTAACAAATTAGTTCAAATATTAATCTCTTTGTCTTAAATATAAATAAATGTGTATATTTTTGCTTTTATGCATGGAAAGTTGGGAACAAATTTTTGTTTTATATAAATCATTGGATTTAATTTTTGCAATGTAAATTGGGGTAATTTTAATTTAGCATTAAATATATGCAATAATAAAAATATTTTGCTTAACTGGAAACTTAATTATGTTTTATTTTAATTTTCTTAATTTTCTTACTTTATTAAATATCAATTATTTTAACTTTAGTACTTATTTTAATATTAAATAAACATATGAAATAATAGACAAATATATGCACTGAAAAAATATTTAATAAAAATTTTCAGATATATCGCATATCAACTGTCTTCTTAATTATGATCTTTTAGTAACCACACTATAAATCCTCTTTATAATCTTTAGTTTAATCCCAACCTTTTGCCTCCCAGTCGGCACTTTTAGAAAAGAAGTGCAACGATAACCCAGAGATTCTCAGAATTCATTCCCTAGAGACTATCACTATGAATTATCCAAGTGATGAATTGCTCCACATTTACACAGATGGTTTGGCAACAGGAGACTCAACTGAACCTGGTGTGTACTACAAGGGATTTTTTGAGGAATCTTTAAAAGTGGGATATAAGGCCACAAACTTTGACGCTGAAATTAAAGCCATAAAGTGTGCCACTGTGCATCCTCTTGGACTGAGCACTCCACTTAAGAAAGTTGTCTTCTTTATCAACTCCCAGTCTGCTATTGTGGTCATCACTTCATACTCAATAAGTGATTCATTTCAGGTGGAAGAAGTAAAATCATTCTTTAATCATTTTCATCTGAAGGGAGGTTGTTCTTCCATGGATACCCAGCCACTGTAATATCTATGGGAACAAAAAAGCGGATGACCTTGCAAAAAATGGATGTAAACTGCAACAACCTGATCTTATTCCATCATACCAACAAATCTGCAATCTAATTAAAAACCAACTTTGCAAGGCCCTTCAAAATTCATTTAGTGAAACAACTGAAAATAAGGCTTGCAGTTCCCTCTTAAACTCTCCTCCCCCATGTGCCTTCCATGCTCCATTTTCATAGCCAATTTCAGAATTTTGACTGGACATGATTTTCTCCTAGGACTATTCATTTGACGAGCTGTCCTGCGCTTTCTTTATTTGTTTACCTGACAACTTCCACAATAAGACTAATTTTTATTGGGTTGCCAGAGGACACATAGCCAATAAGGCCGCTGTCACGACGTAAGGAAAAAAAAGTTTAATTGCAGAGTATTTCAATGGCAAAATTTGAATATTTAACTTTTCCTTAGCATAACTATAATTCTTGCTTATTAAATTGTACAAATAGGTCCTTATCGAGAATATTTGATGATAAAAATTTATTACATGCTATACTAATCATTATAATCATGGAATTAATATTTTATTTTATATTTTTGCAATTTCTTTATTCAACATTTTCATTTTTTTATATTTCTTTAGGTTTACAAATGCATTGTCAGTTCTTGTGGTCTGATGTTTAATGAGTTAGATCCATTCTTAGACCACACTAAATCACATGAAAATGAAATGACTTATAGATGTCATGAATGTAACAAAAATTTTTTGTCATTGTATGAACTTGGATCACACCAATTTACTCACAGTCTGTATCCTAACTCTCGTACCAGAAATAGTCGCAAGTGAGTTGGAAATTTTATTATTTAGTTACTGCATACTCTAATATTGCATTGTAAAATATGCTGAATGTTATATTATCATGTCATTAGTTGATGCTTGTTTATTATCAAATTGATCATCTCTTGTTAAAATTTCAAATCTTACATTGCTTTTACTGATAATAAAATTATAAAAGATATAAATTAAAGAAATTCATAAAAAAAAAAAACATTGGAAAATATTTGTTTTATCATATTAAAGTTAAATAATCTGGCGATTCCAATTCTTTGAACCAATACCAAAAAATGTGGTACATTAAATTTTTATATATATGTGAGGTTCTCATATTTAAGTATTTCTTTAACTTTTAATATATTCTTTTAAAAAGCCTTTGTAAGTGTCATATAGTTTAGAAGTTTAATAATAACTTTTACATCTAATTTAACAAATTTATTTATTGCATGAGTTCTTTCCAGTTTTAATGAAATTTCTTTGAAATTGTTATTTCATATTAGAACACTTATATTTCACATATATTATCTTAACAAATGTGCCAAATTCAGTTAATAAATGTTTCATTGCTTCATCTTCTAAATTTGTTTTGACAATAAAAGCAATTTTTCAAAACATTTTGTACCAAGCTCCAAATCTAATGTAACTTAATTTCATCTGTTAGGATCACCCACTTTGTGTATGAAGTCAGAAAGTCATTTATGGATTTGAGTATCAAAGAATATCTAAAGTTGTCAATCAACTAAGAACAAAGATATCACATTCTTATACAATTTGATGTGCCTTTTATTGCATTTTCTAACCCTGATACTTAAGGAATCTTTCCACTCATTGAGTTGATTTATTTTGGATTTCCTTAGTTTGTAAAGACAAGTCTACCTCAGAGGTTTTACCTGCATAAGCAGTGTTTTAAATCTTAGGAAATAAAAAAGGTCCACAGTATTGCCTTAGTTACTGGGTAAAGGCCAGGTACTGTAGTTTGCCAACCATATTAAAGGCTCTCTTAAGGCATTATAACCACAATCTTATTTACCTTAAGCACTAGTCGCATAACACCAAAGAGAAACTTAGGTTGCACACTAAGCTTTTCAAAAAAGAAAAAGGGCATTTGGCTATCCATTACCTGGTGTTAGCTGCTTAAGCCCCTGCAAAAAACTAATATAGTAAATAATGAACAACAGATATTCATTACTTCATATAATAATTTCTAATTTATTCGTTTTAATCATTCCATGGATATTCTGCTTTTAACTTTTCTATATTTTATAAATTAGATGCAAAATCATCTGACATTATAACATGTGATAATATGCAATAATTAAGTTCTTTTCACTTATATCTCTATCTTGCTTAAAGAAACTACTTAAAAGATTTTCTATTTTACTATTTTAATTTTCTCCATAAGGTTGCAAATTTTTTTACTGACAGGATTAGTTATTTCTAGGGTACTCCTTAAATCTTTTAAGAATTGACATTTTTTTTTTTTTTTTTTTTTTTTTTTTTTTTTTACAAGACTCTGGAAACTCCTGGAAATTTAAGCTGACTTTTTGAAAATAGTGGTTAACTCCTAGAAATTTTTTATTATTTCATTTTATTTTGCTGACAGTTTCAATTAAATCAAACCAAAAGAAACTAGTAGTTTTTATTATCTTTCCTTAATATAAATTAGTAACAGATTCTTGTAAACAGATTTTGACCAGGGAATAGAAGATGTAAAGTTACTAACTAATATGGCTTGGCCATGTAATGTGCATTTTTTACTGAGCGTTAAGATCTTGCAATCACTTGTTTTTAAGAAGATGTGGTAAAATTATACAAATTTATAATATTTTCAAATTAATCTAATATAAAAGCTTTAATATGATTGGATATATAAAACTTTATGGAAGAAAAAATTAAATTTATATTTTCTAATATATTTCTTAAAAATAATCACTATTCTGTCCTAAATTATACTGATTTCTGTGATTTTGAAATCCATTTTCATCCCATTTTAATATAAATGAGTTCAGTCTAATAACTATTTAACAAATGATTTAGGTTAAAGATTAATAAATTTTTATAATGAAAAATAAATAAGTAATAAAAAAATATATCATTTTAAAAATGTGCGAGTGGCCATGATGATGTGAAACTCAATCTGTTCACATTTGTGCAATTTCAATTCCTGGTTTTGTTTTCTCTGGAATATTATCAAATAAAAAACTTTTAAAGGAAATTAGGCCTTATTTTTTCATATTGAATATTTATTAAATGAATTAAAAATCGATATATGGTTGTAGTTTCTCATTTAAAAACAAAAGTACCATAATGGAAAATCCAAAGTGTTTCAGCAATTGCCTCCCTACATCTCAATTAGAATAATTATTTTATAAATAAAGGCAGCATGAATTTTGCAAACATTAATTAAGTTTTAATTTTATGGTTTTTAATTCAAAAACATGTAATTGTTAAGCTACTCGATTTTAATGACACAAAAATTTTATTAACTCAGAAACATGAATATTTAAACTTGAATCAGTAATTTTATGTATGAAAAATTTTTCTATAGCAGTTAAACTGGAGCTATTCATTTAAAGAGTTATATAAGAAAAATATTTAATACTTTTCTTAGATAACTTGGATGTTTTGTGAAAATATTTTTAATGATATGTAAAATGTGTACTTTAGGTTTTTGAGCAAATACAAGAAGTGATTTTCTGTGTTTACTGTCCTTTAATTCTATTTCTAATTATTGCATTTTAATTATTTTATTATTATAATGTAAATATTATATTTCTCAATTTGTAATACTTTTTTTTTTTTCATTTTGTTATGTTGGTAAAAATGTAATCCATATTTCAATTTTTGTTAACTTTTTGGTTTGTCTTTATAGCATATTTTTTAGTAAAAAATTTGACAGAATTGTTTATTCGAAATAAATTTGTATTGTAAATAAGTTGCATGCATCAATATAAAAGATCTAAAAAATTATAATCTTATCAGAATTAAATGTTTGGCAATATAAGAAAGTTGTTTAATTTATAAGTCGTTTTGATAGCAATGATAAATTAATTAGTGTCAATTGCAATATCTTATAGCATGAAATATTTCATATTTACGTTCTTAAAAAATGCAAAAGTTCTTGGCTATAGTTTAATGATCTAAAATTAACATGTTTTAAAATTATTTCATCCCTTATAGGATTGAATCCTAGAATGATTCAGTTCATTAATTTAAAATTTTGAATCATAGACTCATTTGTACTTTTTCAAAATTCAGTTTTTTGATCTTGTTGAATATAGAATAGATTTTTTTAGTTTGTTATTAAATAGAAACAAAATTACCTTTGCTTTTGGAGTTAATTTACTTTTTCTCTTTTGTGTGGTAAACTTTTCTAGAAAAAATTTTCTAAAGGCTTATTTTCTAGGAACAAGATAATTATTTCTCCTTCTTAACTTCTATACATATTTATATAAAAAAAAGTTGTTATATATGTGTGTATATATATATGTCTTTTTTTATTATTATTAAGAAGATCTCAAACAAACAATTAAATAAATTTGATTGTTTTATCACGTATAACTGTATTAATCAAGAATTTTGTTTCCTTAATGTTTGTATGTAAATAATTGTATTTGTACAAATATTTTGTTTCTGTAAATTATTCTTTTCATTTAAATATGTAAATCAAGAAGTTGAATTTTTCTATTTTTTTTATTTTTATTTTTTTTTTTTTATTACAAATATTCATTGCCATGTATTGTACAATCCCTTGGGAGTACTTATTATTCCTTGAGTTAAAATTATTGCATAAAATTTATTTGTGTGTGCTAGAACTGTCTATTTGTTATGCAGATTAATTTTAGGCTCCAATCAATTTCACTATAAAATCAAGGTAAATGGCCCAGTGGCTACAAACCTACCAAACCTTAGACCTACTTCTTCTTTCTAGGAACAAAAATGCATAGATGTAAAATTCAAAATTGCATTTAAATGTTTCATTTGCATCATACGCAAAACATAAGAAGTTACCGTAATGTTATAGATAGCAAAGGTATATTTGAATTTGTGATACCTAAGCAAAAGTATTAAATTGTAGGTAAATGCATAAAAGATAGAAAAGACCGATTCTGTTAAATGAAATTGTTAAGTTTGAAAAATCTGTGATTGCTCTTTGGTAGAATCTAACAAATTAATATTAATTACAAAAATTAGCATGTATCTTAAGAAATTGAAAATTAGAATTGAAATAGGTGTTGGATTTAATAAAAATAAAGATTAGTTTAAAATGTAGAAAGTTTAAAGGTCTAGATACTTTAAAAAGCTGGTAAAATAAAAAAGTGAAACTATTTTTCATTAAATAATAATCTGGATCAAAAGAAATTCAAATTGAAACTTTTTAAGCATTACATTAATTATATTTCAGTAATTTAAGTTATCAGATTAGCCATTTTGTCTTTTCAGTTTTTAAACTTTCTGATTTTCACTAAATTGTTTTCATTCTTTGAAATACAGATATATTTGACCAAAAATAATTAATATATTATTTATTAAATCTGTGATTGTCAATGCCTCGTGAAAAAATTTTGTTTGACTCTTCCTGGAATTTGTTGATTGAGAATCTACAAATTCTGTGTTTACTTTTATTTATTTTGTAATTTTAAAGTATTTAATTTTGCTTAATTGCTTGAGATTCTAATGAAAAATTCATTCTGATTTCATGTGTAAATTCTCAATGCAAACATAATTTATTACTTAACATTCCTAAGGATAAAAATATCAATGTCCTTATTTCACAATATTTTTCCAAATTTACACGTAAAATAATTTGTGCTTACATAGTTATGTAAGTCTTAATCTGTTTTTTAACAAAATTTTTGGTTTTTCTTCAACTAGTTACACATAAAAAAAATTTCGTGTTTGTAATTGATAGTTCTTTCTTAATTAACATAGGTTTTTCCAGTGCAATTTGTGTTTAAACAAATATGCTACACCAGCTGCTTTAGACCATCACCTTGCAACATCTTCTCATACATATTCCTGTTCCTGGTGTGACAAAGTATTTCCTTGTGAACGGTACTTACGACGTCATCTTCAGATACATTCAGAAAGTGAATCATTTACATGTGATGAGTGTGGTAAAGGTTTTAAAACAGAAAGTTATTTAAAAGTTCATAAACTAGTTCACAGTGAAGCTAAGCCTTATGTGTGTAATATTTGCAAAGCTGCATTCAATCGAAAAGATAAACTTAAAAGACACTCTTTAATACATGAACCCATTAAACGATATAAGTGCCCTTTCAGAACTCACAGTGGTTGTCAAAAAGAGTTTAATCGTGGAGATAAGTTGAAATCTCATATTTTAACTCATAGTTGTGTTAAACCTTTTACATGTAATATTTGTAACAAAAATTTCACACGCAAAGCACATCTTCGTGAACACAAGAAACAAACTCATGGTGAAGAGGACCCATCAATTGAAATATCTAGTTGTGGTGCCACCGACTCAGATGATCCAAAATCAAACAAACTGTCTCGTAAAAAGCAAACTTCAAATAAAAAAACTTATTTCCGGTCAAGGCGACAAAAAAAGAAATTTATGCTAAGTAATGGTAGAAATGGTTATGAACATAGGAAAAGAACCAGATCAGACAGACCTTTGACTTTAAATGATGCTGGTGAAACAGATAAAGATGGTGATATTGACAGTAACCCTGAACTTGCTGATGATATTCCTACAGCCCACATTGAAATAATTTCTGCACACGGATCTCTAGTTAACACTTCAGAATTAACACAAATATCTTTACCAGATATGAATTATAATGATCTTCAGTTTGATTCTACAGAAGAGGAAACTGGTATACCTAGAGCTCCTGCTATTGCTGTTGATAGTTTGCATTCTACAAATTCCTCTAATTTAATGCCTAGTGACTTACAAAATAGTGATGACATTACAGACTACAGTTGATAATTATAGTAATTTATTTTTAAAGAAATATGTACATAATTACAAATAGTCTAGCAATATAATACTTTAAAACAACCTAAGAATTTAGTATTATAAAGACAGCTTTTTATCTAAATAATTCCTACTCTACTTACATTAATAGTTTATTGCATTTAATTTCTTGTAAATTATTTTTCTTTGAAAATATTAACTAAGACTTTTTTTTTTAAGTTCCTTTTCCTATGGATAAATCACCTATGTAAAGCTAAAATTTTAATCATGTTTGTAAAAATACAAGATAGTATTTTTGTTTCATATTTTGTTATAATCTGAATGAAATATGTTTGAACATTTTTTGTTTTAGATACATTAATTTTCAATTATTTAAATTTTTTATTAATTTTCAAATATTTTAGGAGGTAATTATTATTGTAGATAAAATATTTTCTCGATATTTCATTGGTCTAGTAAGAGAAATCTGGTTGAGATTGTGGAGATGTCTCTAAAGTATTATAATCCTTTAAAAATATACGCTTATATTAATAGTTTTTATAACATTAATTTTGTGTGTTTGAAATTAAAAAAAAATATTATTAAAATATTATATACTAATAATTTTATAATATTAGATATGTGTTAAACAGTTAAAAAAGAATATGCTATTAGAGTAATATACATGAGTTTTATTTTCTTTAAACTATACATTTATGTTTTCATATATTTTGTTTGTACAAAAACAAATTTCAACCATTTTTTCAGATGTTTTATGAACAAACATTTTGAATATTTTATTGGCTATATATTTTCAAAAATTGACTTATAATTTTGAGAAATTTCTTTTCTATTTAAAGTAAAGGGATTTTTTACAATATGGATGATGTGTAAATTAGAAAGTTTTAAAATTTTTCAATATTTTTTGCAAACAATAAAATTGTATTAGTGAAAAAAGTTTTTCTTTATTTTACAGGTCATTTATCTAACATTATGATATGAGATAATATACTAATTATTTTTTATTCAGTTTGTATTCTTAGCAAATATGTTTTACTTCCCTCATTAAAATTTTTTCAACATAATTTTTCCATTAATAAATCTTTACAAGCCCTTTTAAAGGTTATACTGTATTAATTTGTATTGACATTGAGTTAGTAATAATTACATTTTTATAAATGCATGAAATAAGTTATATATTTTGTTTAATAAATTAATCAAATAAATAATTGTCAACATGACTGTTGAAGATAAAATCATTCAAACATTAAATTTGGTTGACAAAATTCATATTTTAAAATTATTTTTCTGTCAAATATGAATTGTATTTTAGATAGCAAATTTACTATTTGCTAGAAAAGGTTTTTTTCTTTTGATAATAATATTATAAAAACACGAAAGATTATGCTCAATTTAACCAAAGTTTTTTTTTTTCAGCAGTAAAGAAAACATAGTGCTTGATTTATTTTTTGTTCCATGTAAGTTTTGCTTACCCCGGAGTTAATTATTTTGGAAAATAATGAAATTATGTAATCAAAAACTATAGTATTTTAGTAAATATATTTGAAATCTTCCTAACCTGTGTAAATAATATAATGAGATCGCTTATTTATATAATGTACATTCTGTGATAAAAAAATAAAGTAGTCTTAAAGTAATTACATACAGATATTGGTAATATACTGCTTTCATATTAATAAAATGTAATTATTATCTAATTTTGATGGTTTGTCTTATTAATACCAACCATAAAGCAGTGTTTCTTCAAAATGAGTTTAAATTTTATTTTTTATGGGTATTTAAGAATTTATGTATACTTTCTTTCGCTTGCACATATATATATATAGTATTCATTTAAAGAATGTATATAATTACAATTAGCTTAAATAAATAAGTTTCACATTAAATAAAAAGTACAAAACTATTTCATTATTAAGTTATTCTTAATTAAATACTATGCAAAATATATTGAGTAATGAAGCCAAGTTATCTATATAAGTGTGTATATATATTTCAAAATTTAGTTTTTAGCTTAACACAATTATTGCTTTACATATTTCTAAATATAAAATAAATTTACATTATTGTGTGCAGTCTAATATATTATCACTATTTGTTGCAATTACAGTTATCTGTAAATATAATTTTTAATTTTTTTTTTTATTAATTGTACTTATGATTAATAACTTTAATGAAAATTGAACCGTATTTTACCACAGTTAAAAAAAAAATTGTTACTGCAAATTTATATTTTTATTTTAAAATACAAGATTATTATTTTTTTTTATTTCAAAAGGGAAAAAAATTTACATTTTTAGAAAACCTTCTTTATGCTATCGAAACATTTTAGTTGTACTTTTCATTTATTAAGAACTGGGGTTTTGAAAATTTATGCATGTGCACACATGCCTTTTTAGATAAGGATGTTTGTAGTGGTTTAGATTACACTCCAAATCAATCAAGCCTAAAGGTCAGCGCTCTTGCATTTGGTTCAACAGCTCATAGGTTCAAATCCTACCTTAGATATAGATTTTGTAATGGTTCAGAATCCTTTATAAATCTTTGTTTCTGGTCTATAATTAACCCTCATATAGAAGAAAATGTCTTTTGAGTGACAAACCAACCAATCAAAATGTCTTTTATTTGCAAAAACTTAAATGAAAATCTATTTATCCATTTATTTATAACCATCTATAAACTTTTTAAGGTCTTAAATAAAAATAAGTATTTTTATATTTGTTATTTTAAATTATTTTAATGATAAATGCATGTGTTATTTGTTTATTTATTTACCTGGTGCGCATAAATATTTTCTTAAAATAATTTAGAAAGCTAAAAACTATTGATTTATTTTAGAATCAATATATTATTTTTTCCATCAGCTTTTCATTATTCGCATAACTGTGGTACATGTAAAATTAGTGCTAGTTTTTAATTTTTCTTTATTCCAAATCAAAAATTACAATTTTAAATATTTTGCTTAAAATAACAGTAAACACTTTATATGGCAAAGAAATTTTGCAAATATGAGTTTTAAGTATTATGCAATGATGATATGCACTAAATCCTTCAAAAGTATTGTATGTAAATATTGGTGATATTTACATTTTAGCATAAATATAATGATGTTTACATACAAGTATGAATACTAGTAATGACACGCAATGACAAATAGTTTTGATATAAAAATTCAAATTTTATAAATTGTGTGTCACTTATCAGTTACAAGATGCTTTTTATTTTATAGAATTTGCTTTAATAAAACTTATGTAACTACTATTTCTTTTAAAAGAATTCCTTTTGAAAATATTGGAATAACCAAACTGCAAATAGTTAAAAGTTAAACCTTTAACTGTGTTGATTATTTTATTTTTGTGTCAGCAAATATCCTTTTCTGCAGAACATAAATGTGTGTAACTGCTTAAAATATATATTTATAGAATAATATTTTTTAAACACATTAAAATAAATAATATGATGTAACTAATCCCTTCTTATAAGGGTAAATAAAATGAAATTTATTGTTAACATTGCTTGCAGTATTAAACTTTTGTTTCATTGTTTTTTTTTTTTTTTTAAATTTCCTTTACTATATTGCTTTACTAATGTTAAGATTATTAAATTTTTAAAATATATAAAGAAAACTATTTTAAAGTTTGATTGACATTAATTATATGGATTAGCTCACAGCTGAATGATTAGCATTCTAGTTTTTAATTATAGTTCATAATTTTTCAGCTTCGGAAGATTTCCACTTCTGACAGTATTTGAAACAATTCATTAGTTAACTATGTGTTGCTGTTTGATTTGCCGTTATATGTAAAAAATGATCATTCAACTATATTATTACATATTTATATCAGGAATAAAAATATCTTGTAGCTATTACATTTGAATTGTGAATAATTATATCATTATTAAATAAAATTAGTAATTGAATGTAAAATTTTACTTGCATTTTATGCTTATAGTGATCATAAATAATAAACACAAAGATTTTTCTAGATATCTTCTAATTCTAAATATTAATTTTTCAGTAAGTTAAACTCTTTGCTTTGTGGTAATCAATGTTACTTTTTAATTAATATTTTTACTGTAAAATAATAAATTTGAGAAACATTGCCTTAAGGTTTTAAACAAGTATATTAAATAGCATATTTCTAAAGTATTTTAGATATGTTTGTATATTTAAAATGTGTATGCATTAAAATATAAGCTTACATCAAACTCTAATTTTCATATTTAGAACAATTCTTATTTGTATATGGTGCTGTGATATTTATTCGTAATGCATTAATTTGTTTTCCTCTATTTTATGAAATTGTATTATGATTTCATCTATAGAAATAAATTAATTGTGTGCGCTTGTTTATCAGGTTCTTCCTTTAGTAAGTTTAGTATTCAATATTTCTCCAACTTATTACTAGTCTTACAATAATGTCTATTAAAAACTCATTTAGGTCATTAAATTTTAGTTAAACAAATCCACTTAATATAAAAATAGTGAGTGATTATATTAAATACATTCCAAAAAATAAACCGTCAAATAATTGAATAACACATGCACACTCACACATAAAGCCAGAGTAAAAATATTTTTTTAATTTATTTTATTTTATTTATTTATTTTTTTTTTTTTTTAATTTTTTTTACACATATTTGTGAGAAATAGTAGAAAAAGTTAAAAGTTTAGATTTGAAAATATAATTTATTTTATCACAGAAGACGTCTTTTATTGATTAATTGCAAGACCTTTTGCATAGAATTAATTTTAGGTAGCAGAAATATAATGGAGTTGTTACAAGTACATTATCACAGTGTGTTCAATGTTTACAGTTAACTTTGAAGATTAAAGTCCATCTCATATCATGGTATTCAGGTGATATGCATAATTTAAAATTAATCGCAATTATCTTCAGAAATTAGAGATATGCCACTGTCAATTATGCCAAACAATGATCACTGTACTTGCTAAATGATACCGAACAAAATTAATAGTGGATCCTGTATCATACATAAAATTATTCATAAAGAATCTTATTTGAAACCCTTTAAAGTGTCAGTGTTCACATTATATCTAACTTTGTAATTAGTACTGTGGCATGTATATAATTTTTTTTAAATAAAACAAAGATATTGGAAGATAATTTCATGTCCATAAATAGTGACAATAAGTCATAAAATACGACATGGGCCATTTTCTTTAGAAATACAGCCTTTGTCTTAGTTTATTGGCCAATCAAAGTTTGTCTATTCAAAGTCACATTGATAGAAAGCAGTCACATAGCTAATTTGCTCACTATTAATGTCATCCAGAAATATTTTAAAAAATGACTGCTAGCAACTCGTTCTGCAAATTGAAACTAATCTCCTTCAACAAAATTGATTGTTTATTCTTAATTTTATATTCTTTAACAAACATACAGAGTAATACAACATTTGTCTTGTTCATTTGATCTAGTTGTTTAAGATTATTTTTTATTTGATAAGTATACCTTTTGTGGGTATCATTTTCATTCTGAAGAGGAGATTGATAGGTCATTTTTAAATGCAATTTTAACATCGATTTCAAGAAATAAATGACTTGGATCATTTAATCTTTGTAAAATTTGCTTACAAAGTGCATTGATATTGGAGAAGATTCGCTGTAATTTCTAAAATTTCATGAAGGTAACTTTTAAAATGGAAATAGTTTCAAATTGACCTTTGCGTGTGTGTATATATGGGAGAACACATCAGAATCATATCAATGCAATAATATATATATATAACCAATCAAAATAAATTTACTAATACAATGTTTGTACATAAAATTTAAAGAAAACTCTACTATTATATTTTTATATGAAAGAGTTAAATTTCGAAGGATTCCTATTTTTTTAATTTGATAAAACCTAACTTTTTTCTTGCTTTCAGAAATGGGAAAAAAAAAATACCCGTTTCTCTGAAATATGAAAATAAATCTCAATTTCAATTAAAATTATGGATTTTATTAATGGTATGACTTGTCTGCAACTAAGAAATATTTTAATATATTCATAAATATTAATGTACATGTTAATGAATATTTTATCTTTTTATATTAAATAATATGTTTAGAAACATGCTTAAATTATTTTTGCTAATTTTAAATTTATAATCTTGAAATGGTAAACAAATTTCTTTGAGTTTCACATATATTAATAATTTTTAATTTAAAATATTATGAAAATATAATTTTATTTTATAAAATGAGATAATATTTTTAGCTCCTAGCTAAGAATTACATGTAAGTTTATAATAATTCACATATAGTATTACCTTTTATAAATATAAAAATATTGGAGCTTTTATGACATGAAACATTCTGATTTTAAAAAATGTTAAATTTTATTCTATTTTAAAAATAAATGCTTTGCTATTTAGAAAATTAAAGCAGCTAGAAAATTTTGTCTATTTCAAATTAATCAATTACTACTCTGATTAAATATGTCCAAATTTTTCATTTTTTTACAACAAATAATAATGCTAATAGTAATTAATTTTCATTAAAATTTTAATCATAGCATGTGTTTCAAAAATATTAACAATTTATTCGTTATTGCCTGTAAAAAAAATAATTAAAATTTCATTAAATCTTCCATCTGGACTTATCTTCTTGTTTTGCTGATTATCTCATTATCAAAACATATATTTATTATTTTTTAATATCAGTTCTTTCTCATTTTTATTCTTTATGTTCTCGATCATTTAATTACCCAATATACTTATGTGAACAAATTCTATCTGCATCTACTTTAAAAGAATCCTGAAATGTAATTTTGAGAACTTTATCAAAGTTAATGGATTTGTAATTTATCTTTATTATAACTGCCAAATAATTTTTTTTTCAATTATAGTAAATTTTTTAATAAAATTATCAAAATGACCTAGATATTGTTTATTTCTGATTCATTATTCAAAACATGGTTTGACAAATGCATTGTCTCTGAATAGCTATTTCATACAGCGATTCTAAACCATGATCTTTCCTTGCAAAAGAAATGTTCAATATTTGCATTTGAAGCTTATGATTACACTCTGATGCGTGGGTTGTAAGACAGAAGGATGAAATCGCACTTTAAAATTTGTGTGATTTCACTGCAGTTATCTCCAATACGAAGGATTTCATCCTCCGATAAAAATGGCAATCCTAGTTTTTCAATCAAGAAAGGAATATATGAGAATTAAGTTAATTTCATATGTGGGGCTATGTTAGGAACTAGACATAGTTCATAAAATTGTGAGTTAGTAAATTTGAAATTTGTAAAAATTACTTTTTCTTGTACATATTATTTTATATAATTCCATTAAGTATCAAATTCAAACATTCTTCAATTGTCTCATTAATACAATAATACATATGATTTTAAAATTAGTGTCATAGTGGCACTGAAATTCCATGTTTTAAGTTGATAATTAAAAAAAAATTCTTTGGAAATATTTTTTGCTTACTTATAATCTTGATGAATAAAATGTTCAGTTTTAATAATAAATAGTTCTTGTAGAATAGAAGAAATTAATATTAAATTTTACTTCATATTTAAGGTTGATTAATGGGAAAAAAATTTTTTTTCATATAATTTTAATTAATAAAATGTTCAATTTTTTCAATGAAGTTAAGTAGCTTTTTGCTAATAAAATTGTCACACTTCAGAATTTACACATTACAAAAATGAAAAAATTTACATACAAAAGAAAGTAAATGACTAATTTTTGAAAATTTTTGCCATTCAAAAACAACTTCTCAAAACAATTTTTGTTCTGTTGAGGTTAATTTGAAAATGATTATAATTTTAATTCCTTTGTGTAAGCTTCATGTCTAACACAGCCCTTCGGATAAAGTTGTGTAATAATAAATCATGCAAATTCAATATAATTTAAGAATCTTTATTTTGCTGAAATCATAATTCGAAACTTGAATTTGCCATAACTATCAATTAACTAGTTACAAGAAATTCAATATTAGAATATGCAATCATACAAAAAGCATATTTTTTTTATTTTTTTTTATGGAAAAAAGCTCTTGCCCATGACATTTTTAGAACATTCACTATACTGAAACAGTTTTTTAATGATTTTGAAATGGGGTTATAATGAGACAAGCGTAAGAAATTCACTAAAAGTGGATTTTCTATAAAAAGTTTCATAATAAATTTTGTTCTTCATGCTGCAGTTGTAACTGAAGTTACATTAGATTAATATTTGACAAAAAGTGTAATTTTATCTAGTGTCAGTTGCAGTAGTTTTCAGATCTTTGCGATCTATTGATTGGATTTCATGTTATTTTGATTAGCATACATAATGGCAAAATTTTCAAAGGTATTTTTAAAAGCACTACATGTTTTCTATAATGCATTAAGAAATATCTCAGATTATAGCATTTATATTAAAGATATTTTCTATTAACAATTCAGCAAAAAAAATGTAGAAAATAAGTGTCAATTGTCATAAGTTTCATCTTAAACTGTATTGTGTTATATATTGGTAATGCAATTTGCAGATGTTAGCTTCAAAAATTTAATGATCATTGATAAAATTATTTATTATCTTTTGATCCATCATAGTAATTAAGAAAAATGATGAAAAAACATATCAATTATATTATATTTATTTAATTTTTTATATCTATATAAGTTACAAAATTCAAGGATGAACATTTTACAAACATCTTTTGCTTAAGTATACACAGTTGGAAATCTTAATTTGATTTAGGAAC
>JAPDSC010087416.1:25505-85116 GCA_026290005.1 Latrodectus geometricus | reverse complement strand
ATATATATATATATATATATATATATATATATATATATATATATAATTGAATGGGACAACATTGTCTTTGCTGACGAATCCCACTTATGCTTGAATGAATATGGTGGTCGGATTCAAATGTTAAGATAATGTTGAGATTTTTAGTTACACATCACCATTCTAGTCCTGCATTCTATATCGTGGTTTGTGTATGATATTGGATTCCACTTCCGTATTTCTTGTACCCATTGTCGGTACACTGCAAGAGCTACATCTCTGAGGTGTCCAAAAATATATTAATTCGTACATTTTAGTTAACAATGAGGTAGGCTGTAGTTGCGAAGTATAGGTATTCCTAGTACCATGTTCGACTTCGTCTAGAGGGAAACTCCAAAACCTGGGCCTGGTGTTGGTTTTGGCATTTATTTTCATTGTTGGCATGAAGAGAGTAAATTCGAACCCCGATTAAAACGAAGATCACAGTGTTGTCGTGATGGTCAATGTGATCTTACTCTAGTGTGTTGTGTAATCTGGTGAGATAAGTTTTCAGTGTCTTTCAATTGAAATGATACCTCTAAAGGTGGCAAATCAAATATTGTGGGGTCTTCTGCTTGATGCTTGCTTCAAAGCTAGGAAGACTCCCACCTAATAACTTTTACCTTGCTGGTAAAGCTTAACTTTAAATTAGATATAAAGAAGTAAGTGTGTGCTCATTCACCCATTTTTAAGGTGTTGGAGCTCGTGATCCTCTTCCACTTTTAGTGCTAGCTATTAATTATACAGCAACTGAATAATTTGGTGCTCAATGTCCAAGACTTCATCGCCAATTGAAAACGTGTAGTCTATGCTTGTACAAAAATTAGCCCCGCATACTTCATGCATGGCATCATATCAACTTTAACAATATGTGAAAGCCGTATTAATTGCTATACCTTAAAAATATATCCATAGACTCTTTGATTCTGTGCTAATTTGTGTAGCAATGGTAATAATCAACAATAGCTGCTACACTAATTACTGATTTGGTAAGCACCTACAATTTACAAGTGGCTTTTAAATAGACCATTTGATGTTTGACCTGTTATGAGCAGTTGCTCATGTCCCATATGCTATGTAAAAATGAAGCTTCACTTGTTAAAAAAATGGTGTTGATTTTAAATTTTGTGATTGAATTAGAAATCTTATAAACTAAATCTTAAAGAAACCAATTTTTTATTTGAATTGAATTTATTATAACCAATTTTTGAATACAGTAGAATCATTTGAATTCTCACGCTTATTTTTTTACAGAAGACGTTTTCCTTTATTGGGCTTGAATCCATTTTTCACAAAAACAAACCCAAAATATTTCAAAGGAACTGTCTCAAAAATATAGCTGTTAAAAACAATAACATACTTTTCATTTTTTACTGTTAGCATTCAATATATATCTATCATAAGTAGTATAGATTTGGGGTTTCTGGAACAGGTGGAGCAGTGGAGCTACGAGTGGGGGTGTGGAAGAAAGGTGGAGGGGCTGGTTTCTCGGGGTAAGAAGGGGTGATACCTTATCACCTCCACCTGATATAAGAGTTGATAATAGATTCCAGAATGATTGCCAACTGAAAATTTTTGAAGTTTATTGGGATGATAACTGTGCTATTATTTTTTTCCACTTTAAATATTGAGAATTTTTAAACACACAATTCTTTAGTTGAATGAAGGGTTTTTCATAACTGTATATAAATTGTAAATATAAATGTCGTTATACTGATTTTTAGAATTAAAAGTAGATTTAAACAAAGAATATCTTTTTTACACTAAAAAGAAAGAGGTATAATAAAGTAAACATATACAAATCATATAGACAAAAATAATTTCATTACGTGAACTTAGTGAATAAAACATAAGAACAAGAGATTAAAAGAAAATCACTTTTATTGAGTAGAATATTTAAAAATATATACATATTTATTTTGGGTTTACATAATTTTTTCAGATATTACAGTTTCCGTAAGCTAAAGTTCTAATTCCATCATCCAGAATATATCGTTTATTATCAAAACAACACAAACCAATTTTCCTTTGTTTAACAGTACATAAGTTATAATTGAAATTTGAAATTTTTATTTGATCAATCCTATTGTATTTACGTTCCATAAGACAATTGAAATAATCCTCGTGATGAAGAGTTCTCTTTACAACAACTTTACTTATTCCCTTGGCAGTTTTTTTGCCTCCATCACCAATTTTAATGCTATACATCTTTGATCTTAGGCCGACAAATTGTTTTGCAACCATTCCATTTAACTCGTCTTTCATTTTACCTATTATCTTTTTATTTAAATTTGAATGAAGAAAGTGGTCTGTGGAGTAATCTGAAAAATCAAATTTATCTCGATGTTGTACTAAATCTTGATACAAATCTTCAGTCTCAATCTCATAGCATAAAGAATCTGTATCAGTGAATAAAAGTTCAGCTTTATCACCATATATTTTCCTAATTGTATTGTAATTAAAATCGTACATTAGTATTTTACTTATATCTAACACTGAAAAACCAGCATAAATTGGCCTGTTTAATATTGTTTTTGCTTTATGCATCTGCACAGCGACTAAGTCTGAATTGAAGATTTGAAATGAATAAAATAAGGGAGAAAATATTAATCTTTTAAATTTTTTCTCAGATTGTATTAATTTAATTTTCACTCGCTTCCTCAAATTCTCCATCGTTTTACCAAAAACTACATTATTCATTAACTAAAACAGATCCTTCTCGAAAACCGTTTTGGCGAGTTTTCTTTTCTCTGTATTGAATTCAACATATGTTTTAACCATGGAGTTTGACGAAATTTTAATATTCTGTAAAGTTTTGTTATTCTCATACCAAGATTCAAATATAATTTTAGGTTACGATAGTGAATATTTCACTTTGCTGCTCAGGTTTGGTGCTCATTTTGTTTGTTTTTCATTTATATTTATGTTCATATCAACTGCAAGATCTAAACAATATTGTGACAGCATTGTATTTGTAATCTCCAATTTTTCAGCTGCTAAGGGATAGTCATTGTGTTTGATATGGATAATGCAGCAACAGTTTATAAGATCACTGGTGTTGAAAAAGATTTACCTACATTTTTTTACTGCCCACAAGAAAGAACTTAAAAATATTTTGAAAAGAGAAATTACTTTGAAGCATAGTATTAAATGGTACATGGGTCTCAAATGCAGCTTTAAGAGATATTTATAAGAAACAGAAATTTAAACCTGTTCAAGTTATTTTAGAAGCAGTTGCCTCATAAATCTTTCTGAGGAAGATTTGGATTCAAATATTGATAAGGGATTAACAAAAATTTCATCTTCATTTGATTCCTTTGAAGGACATGGAAGTGCTTGGATTCTTGATGAAATTAACGGATTAGATCTAAATATTGGAACATATTCACCTTTATCAACCTCTAGCTATATTCCCTTGCCTAAAGAATTAACTTTAAAGCATGCAGTTATAAATGTGAAAAATACAGATAGGATTGATCAAATAAAAATTTCAAATTTCAATTATAACTTATGTACTGTTAAACAAAGGAAAATTGGTTTGTGTTGTTTTGATAATAAACGATATATTCTGGATGATGGAATTAGAACTTTAGCTTACGGAAACTGTAATATCTGAAAAAATTATGTAAACCCAAAATAAATATGTATATATTTTTAAATATTCTACTCAATAAAAGTGATTTTCTTTTAATCTTTTGTTCTTATGTTTTATTCACTAAGTTCACGTAATGAAAGTATTTTTGTCTATATAATTTGTATATGTTTACTTTATTATACCTCTTTCTTTTTAGTGTAAAAAAGATATTCTTTGTTTAAATCTACTTTTAATTCTAAAAATCAGTATAACGACATTTATATTTACAATTTATATACAGTTATGAAAAACCCTTCATTCAACTAAAGAATTGTGTGTTTAAAAATTCTCAATATTTAAAGTGGAAAAAAATAATAGCACAGTTATCATCCCAATAACCTTCAAAAATTTTCAGTTGGCAATCATTCTGGAATCTATTATCAACTCTTATATCAGGTGGAGGTGATAAGGTATCACCCCTTCTTACCCCGAGAAACCAGCCCCTCCACCTTACTTCCACACCCCCACTCGTAGCTCCACTGCTCCACCTGTTCCAGAAACCCCAAATCTATACTACTATCATATGACCATCAATCGTAAAAAATATATTTTCAACTGATTTTATTCAGAAGCTAAGCATGAATTTTACAAAATTTAAATTACATAATTGTATTCGTTTTTTATATATTCAAACCATAAATCTAAAATTCTTTTATTAATATACAAAGAAAATTCTAATTATAAATGGGAAATAATTTCGAGATAAAATCTTCCTGTGAAGAATAATTATATATTCAAAGAAAATATTAATTCTTGAAAGAAAAATTTTTAGGAAAAAAAAATTGTCTACTATTTTCTAAAACATTTCAACATACAGTCACGTAGAATTTTTTCTAATAACATTCCGATAAGTAGATTTATGCCATAACTAAACTGAAGCCCTTAAAAGGGAAATTTAAAATCTTTTTGAGAAGCTAATTGTTCTATAACGGTATTTTTTTGTTGTCAACGTCAAGGTCGAATTAACACACTGGGTGACTTTAAAAACCAAACACGCTCTCTTCATCAAAGGGCCGAAGTGGGCATAAAAAAATTCTATTGTTTCTCACTTGTCCTTATTACTCCTTCTGTTCACATTTGGAACAGTAGAAAAGGAAAAAAAGAAAACAACAAATTAGCTCTTGTCCATGTCTTTGAGAGATTATGGCTACCGATATTGGTATAGGAATGCACAACTGGTTTAAGCAGGAACTCGAATGGAATTTTAAAGTAAAATGGTCATTATTTGCCGATGATAACACGAGTCCCGCCCCTGTTTCACCCTCTTGAGAAACGTGATGGGATATTTTTTTTAAACTTGCGAATCCCACAATATCAAGGGTTGAAAAATATTCGATTCTGATAAAGCATGACAACAAGGATAAGTCTGTGACATTAATAAGTCAAGTGTCATTTCACTTTTGGAATTTCCCAAGGTTGAGTTAGATCTATATAAAAGGGGCAATCCAAAGGTGGAAATTATATTACTGTTTGCATTGCAGTGAATATAGTTCCACTTAATTTTCTTCTGTTGTTGAAGCCTGAAGATTCCTTAAGAATCATGAACACTTTGGTGAGTCAATTTATAACATTATAGTAATTTCATCACTATTAACAGTGTTTTACTAAAGTAAAATAATTACTGATTTTATGAAAAATATTTTTAAGCACTTGATTGTTCAAACTTATTGGTTTATAGAAGATCAAAGTTCATTGGAAATATATATTTAAATACTGATCTAATTTTTGTTAAAAGATCCAAACCATTCATATTTTTTCACGTTATCTCTATCATACTTTAGTTAATGACAACTGAAAACTTATTCTTCGAATTTAGAAAAAAATAATTTTTCTATATCCAGAAATAAGGGTTACAGAATTAATTTATATTTTTAATTTCATAATTAAGAAATTTTCATCTCTGAATCATGAAATTGATTTTTTTTCTTTTTTATGAAAAGATTAATTTGTTTATGTAAAATAACTAAACAGTTTCCTTAATATTCATGTAACATTATTTATATAATTGAAATTTTAACAAAATTATTAGTTTAATTTCAAATATGAAAATGAATTTATTATTCTTCATGCAGTTTCAGACCAAAATGTTTAGAATCAAGTGTGTTAGTAGTACGAATATCAAGGAGCAACTAGTAATATAAAACTAACATTAGCTACAATTTTATGTATATCATATCTCTGATGTGAAGCATACTGTAATTTATTTTAAAATAAATGGCATTTCGTAGAGAAAAAATTAAAAAATAATGGAAATTTTAGACATCTTTACTTACTTATTAATTTTTTAGTTACTAATCTCTTATTTGTAAATTTAATTTAAAACAGAATTAGAATAAATGTTTTTAATGAAGGATATGTTTATTTTTATTAATAAAATTCCTCAATTATAAGTACTATTCAATTTATTATTTCATAGTTTATAGTTTTTGTATTTGTTTCTACAATTTTTTTTTCATATTATCTTTTATATATTATTTTTTATTCAATTATAATGGTGTCTATGTAAAAATGAAATTTGTATTCAAAACAATAAATCTGCTACATGGAACAATGGTTTATACATAACTTTCGATTGCTATTACATTAATTATTAAAAAATAAATTAATATCTTGATTCTTATTTAATTCACAATAGAATTTTAGTTGCTTGAGAATTATACGTTTATTAATTTAAAATACAAAAAGTATATTGGACATTACAAAGTTAACTTTGCGATCTTATCTAATTACTTTATTCTTTTACAGTAAAAAATGCTAGTTTGTATCTTAATGTAAGAAAGTTTTTGTAACACATTTTTATCAGAAAATTTTTTACTATGTGATAATCGCCTAAAACTCAGGAAATTGAATTTAAAATCACACTAAATTGAATACATTGATAAAATTAATTGATAATAGAGATGAACAAATAAAATTAAGGCTTCTTTATTAAATAGCACTTAAAAATACTATTAAAATGAAATTACTCAACTTGGAATATAAGATGTCAGGCTCGATCAGGAATTACATTGAGAAAAAACGACGAATGTCATATTTTTACAGGCACCTCTTTCATTTTGAAAGCTCGGAAGTTCTGGTTTCCTCTAGCATTACGTGAATATATTTGGTTTTGTAAAAGGCTCCACCAGAAAGACTGTAAGCAGCAACAAATATTTGAATATATTATAACACAGTTAGGCTAATCCTTAAAGGGTATCAAATGTTAATTGTTCAAACCTTATCCAGATTATTAAGTATATTGTCTTAAAATTATTATTAGTTTATCAAAAACCCACTCAATTGATTCTTTCTAGACTGCTGTTTCTTTCTTCTGCCTTTTGGCCTGCTCCTTGGCTCTCAACTACTACGAGCCAATCACATATACAGCTGCTGTTTCTAGGCCCATCACCTATGCTGTCAGACAGCCAACTACCTATGTAAAGACTTATTCCAACCCCATCTCCTACGTCGCTCCAGCACCCATCTCCACCTCTTACGTGGAAAGCGTGGCCGCTCCTATCTCCTACACCTATGGGTCACCCCTCACTTACTCCCTCGGAAGCTATGGATATCCTTACTACTACAAGAAGTAAAAAGGATGTAAATGGTAAGAACTGTTTTTTATATCGTTATCAGCGATACATTATTTATATTTTGAGAAAAATTTTAGGCTACATGAGAGAATACCTAATACTATAATTCATCAACTAATTGGGAAGTAATTAAAATATAAATATTTAAATGCTTAAATATTTGATATTGATCACAAACTTTAACAAAACATATCAGAAGATGAAAGGCATAAAATTTAACACACATAAAACAGATATTAAAAATATTAAGAAACTGATTATTTATATCTAGGCTTATTTTATGTTTTCCGCTCAGAAATATGTTCGAAATATCTTTGATATTAATATTTTTTATTATATAATTTTGTATCCTTCACTCAAAGAGACAATTTTTTATAATATTGGAACAGGAAATATGTGAAATGAAATGAAAAATGAATTAATTCAGGGAAGTTCGATTGACTATTGAGTTGCAAGTATAGTAAAATATTAACAAGAAGAAAAAGTGACTTCACACAGTTTTGATTTTTATATTTTATAATGGGAAAGTGGGGTTTGTTTAATTTTATTCTAAATTAAACACAAATGCGTGTTAACTGTTCAAAAAGAAAATAAATTAAGTATTTGGAGAATTAAATTAATTGTTATTTGTAACTCAAGAACATTACAAATTTTGTTTTTGGAAATTTCATTAAAATGGTAATTAGTGAGTTGTATTGGTAATTATATCAGTAAAAATACGTTTAGAAATCCACTAGCAATCTACTATCAATAAATCAGCGAGTTAAGTTTTCGAATTAAAAATAATTACATTTTGCCATTTAATAGCATTTTAACAATTTTACCAAGTTATCTAAATCTCAGCAACCATTTTAGTTACTTCAAAACAAATAAAGAAAATGTTTTAACAAAGCCATTGTATAAATTAATTCAAAGAGAAAACCTAAGTTTACTGCTTATAATTTTTAAATAAATGTATTCATTATTATATAAAAAAATTTTATTAAAAAAATTTGTAATAATAATAATAATTATTATTATTATTAAAATTGTGTCAAAATGAATAAACAAAAATTATAAACAAAGTTTTCTAAAATGAAAGATAACTAATTAAGCCCAAATTAGAGAAAAATTAAGTTAGTATTTAAATAAGAATTTTGAATTCCTTGAATGATAATATAAATAACAAGGGTATATTTGTAAAAATATTTATTTTAAAGACATGAAAATCAAAAGAAATTAAGAATGAGAAACTTAAAAATTAAAATTTATTTCATTGGAAACTTCTTGATGTGTTGAAACTCTGAAAATTAATAAATTGTTTTCTTTTTTCTAGGTCGATGATGGAAGATCTATAATGATGTTGATTTGGTGAATTTATGACTATCTTATGAAAGATTCTTCAAAATTAACAAATTTTGAAATTTTAACTTTTATTCAAATTGACGTTTAATCTTCTACTTCTGAAAAATAAAGAACTTTTCTATTAAATTGGATTTCACTGCTTTCTCTATAAGTTTCTATGAGAATACATGACACGCATTTTTCTATAATTATTTAATTTGAGATGAAAATAACTAGTTAAATTTGTATTTCTCAAGACCTGTAAAATTTCAATCAACTTTTATTAAATCTGTAAGGCTGTGGTCGTCAATTTTTTTTTTTTTTTTTTTTTTTTTTTTTTTTTGTGTGTCGAGGCGCACTCTTAATAACTTCAAAGTTTGGTGGCGTACAAAGAAAGTATAAGTTTATAAGTTGTTTACTTACTTTTTATGCACCATGTAAAATAGTTTATGAAATTAATTTTGAATTTAAAGGAAAATAATATAATATGTACTACAAAAACAGCAGTACGTTTATTAAGGGATTAATTACAATGTAATAATAAGGATACTTTTAATGAGAAATTTGAGCTTAATGTTTTTTGATAATTTCATTTACATTTGGTTATAAAAATGAGAATGCTATTCTCATATCATCTTCTATATTTAATAAACCCGATTTTTTTTCATTTTTAATGATGGTTAGTACTTAAAATTCGAATTTACACAAGTAAAATATAGAAAATTATAATTGTAGATACTGGGATCACTTGAAATCACTGCACGCGAGACAAATATTTCACTTTATGAAGGATCTTAGCTATTGAAGACAAAAACAGTTTTTAATGGGGAAAAATATGATACTTAACTATAAAAAAATTTTTCTTTTAGAGTGCACTTTTTTGAATTAAAGTAAAGTAATCTAATGCTTTTTTCTAATGCTTTTCTAATGCTTAAATCTAATGCTTTTTTTACTACACACACTTAAAATAGTAGGTGACACAGAAATATGCAGCAATGGTTAAGAATCATTGCTTTAAACTAATAAGATTTAATAATGCATAATAATTTTTATACTAAACTGAAAACTGCAATACCTTAAAGAAAGTATGAATGATCAAGAAGTTATTCATAACATTCAAAATCACAAGAAAGATCATGAATGTGTTTTAAGATAGAAACTTAATTATGACGAAAACAAAGATTTACTATTCAAAATTAAATAAATTATCAAAAAAAAAAAAAAAAATAGAATTACAGAATATTATTCATACAAGGTTTTCAATAAATTTTAGAAATATAATAAAATTGGCTTGTAAAAATACTAGATATTATCTACTATTAAATGAAATGAAACTGAATCTGTATAATATTATTTAAAACATAATTATCTTAATATTAATGACACTCACATACATTAATCCATACGAAAATTTTCCAATTTTACAGATTATTATAAAACGCAATTATAATTACTTGAATATTAATAGTACCTTTATATTTTCCCATTAAAAATATCCGATTTTTACGTATTCGTATCTGAAATAGATTTTTTAATGTAAATACTTGTAAAATGTGTATGTACATTAAATAGTTAAAAATAAGTCATGATATACATAAAACATTGGGATCTAACATTTGAAGTTCACTTATTATATTTAATAATTAAAATTGCAAAGAATATCAACTATATAAGCATGAAATTCGAGAAATACTGATGATTTAATTTTTCTTAAAAATAATAATAAAATTTTCTTACTTCCAAAATTTCAGTTTGTTTGTTTCACATTAAAATGTTTTGAAGTTGTGAAGTATTCATTTGTGCACACATATTTACCTGCTTTACTTTATAAAACAATATTCTAAAAATATTGCATATTAATTTCAAATTTTCAAATACTTTCGAAAAACAACTGAATATAGTAATACAAAAAGTTTTATTTTGAAATTAAGAGCCAATAAAATAAAATTATTTTACTTTAGTTGCAAAAGAAACTGAGTTTTTTTTACACTTAGCAATTTTTCCTTGAATTTACAGATCTTATTACCCAAATAATTTTTTTTCAAATAATTATTATTCATTTAACAAAAAAGTAATCAGATTATCAATCCTTTCATTAACTATAGACGAATTATTATTATTTCCTTTCATTAACTATAGACGAAACAGCTTTTTTATTTATTTTAATTTACCTATATAATGAGTATTCTAATATGAAGCATATTATAATTTGAAAGAGTACTTACTTTAATTACAAAATATCTTTGAATTAATAATTTTTCAAAAATGCAGCAAGTGACTGTCATGTTAGTTTTTTCAAGGCAAAGAAAAACTCATAACTACTTTGCATGTGAAAAACTGCATGAATGTTAATTTTAAATATCTTAATATATGTTCAGAATTTTTTGTATATTCTCTCAAACGTAATTTCAATATTGTTTTTCCTACGCATTTCAATTTAAAATACTTAGAAAACTTAATGCATACATTTTTTCACATCATATTTTAGATGCATTGCTTAAAGTTGATTAAATATTTAATTCCTTAAATTAACTAATTGCGCATATATCACATTTTCTAAACTAGATATTAATAAGTTTGTTGTTAGACATTTTAAATAACCCATTATTTCGCTATATAATATAATTTCGGTAACTAAGTTAGATAGAACTGATAAATAAAAAATTCTTTATATGATTAATTAATCTTATATATATATATATATATATATATATACATTTTTTATATATATTACACATTTTTTATTTTCATGTGGTGAATCTGCCAGGTCGGCAACGATAAAAATTAATAGTCTACATGGTAAACACAATATTAGTGTAAAAGCTGCCCAGAAATGGTTAAAAAAATTTAAAATTAGAAAAAGCAGCATTGATGATGAACTCCGTTCAGGAGGTCTTGTTAATTTTGTTGATGACATTCTTCAAAATCTTGTGAAGTCAGAGCCACAATTAACAGTGAATCAGATCACAGAAAGGATGAATTCATCTCATAGAACAGTCTTTCATAATCTAAAGAAGATTGGGAAAGTATCCAAGCCTGTTAAGTGGGTACCGCATGCGAAGCCAATTGCGAATAGCGAATAAACTTACTTTTTATCGCTCTTCGAAGGAGAGCAATTTATAGTTCGATTGGTAACAGGTGACAAAAAATGGATTATTTATCATAACATCTCTAGAAAAAGAACGTGGACAGATAGATATAAGTTGCCGATTCCAAAAGTAAAAGCACCTTTGCTTTTGGAAAAAAAGATTTGTTTGAGATTTTGGTTGGATATGTATGGTATAATGTATTTGTGGGCTTTTAGAATCAAATCAAATGATTAATTCAGAAGTTTAAGGCGAACAACTTTGCAAACTTAGAATTGATCGATAAACGCCCACGATTGATGAATATTAAGAAAGTGTTGTTTCAACATGATAACGCTAGACCGCATACTGCTCAAACATCGCTGCCAAAAATAATAAATTTAATTAGGAGTTTTGCCGACATCCTGCTTATTTTCCAGATATTGCCCCAAGTGATTTTCACTTATTACGTGCCTTACAAAAATCTTTACTGAAAAAAATTAAATTATAAACAGGATGTACGCAATGAACTTTTAAGTTTTTTTTCATCAAAACCAGAGTCTTTTCTACAGCAATGGCAAAGAAAAGCTACCTGTAAGATGGCGAGACATTGTAGATAATGGCGAAAATATACAATTGATTAAAATATTAAATTTTTTATATTATTTAATAATTTACCAAAAAATGCTCACGAATTTATGGACAAATAAAACAAAACTAACACAAATTTTTAAGCAAAACTTATCCCGTGTTATTTTTTAGTAATATATAAGAATTTGTATGAATAATTTTTATTTCATTTCTTCCCTATTGTGCGCTGAAATTCAATCCTTATTAAAAAGTACTTTATTAAAAATGGCCTTTTCAATCGAAGTAGGATAAACTTCATCGAAAATACAATCAATTTTTCTTAATACTTACTTCTTAGCTCAGTTTTAGTTCAAATATATTAATTCATGTCATATTATTCAAAATTCATTTCATTTTCTGAACAAAATCGAAAGTTTTGAGGAATGGGATCATAGCATAAGCCCTGTGTTAACTCATTTGTGGATATTTATATAAAAACTATCATATTAACAAGAGGAAATTATTTAAGCATCATACTTAAATTTATAAAATATACTTCCTCTTCATGCAGAATACAAGGCTTTGCGGTAAACATTAGAGATAATTTATTGCAATATTTGAAATTAACTAATTAATTAGTTTTAAAAACGATAGGGCTTCATTATAGTAATAAATCCATCAGTATTAGAAAAGATTTAATGTGAACTTTGCTAATTTTAGTAATTTAAGATAAAAATTTAAACACTATATGTTTAATTCATAACTTAATAAAAGTTTTAATATATTATTATTGTGTTGATTAACGTTCTTTACAAAGAAGATGTAAAACTTTTTCTGTATCATTTAGTTTTATTAAATTTAAATGTGTTGTTTCTTCATTCACAGCATATACTCCTTAAATATTTTATAAAGTGAAATTTTGTTCTTTTCTTTATTTGAGGCTTTTTTCACAGAGTAATTTAAACCACTTTTAAAAGTTATGTCTTTATTTTTCCCTTCATAATATTATCAAATTAATAATTTTGACAGTCATATTTAAGCCAATTTACAACATATTATTTTTATTCAAAATTTGTATTACAGTAAAATTATGTATATATATATAAATTAGAGCTGTGAATAACATTGATTATTTTAGATACATTTAAAGAAAGCATGATGCAGTAAGAATTAGAGTATGTATTAGGTTAGAATAAATGTAACGTTCAGATAAATATATTTCTAAAAAAACGCATATACGTGCAATTTCTTAATTTTTAATAAGTAGGAAAAATGTCGTTACAAGTATTTCATGTTCAGAAACAGCTAATTTCCTAAATTATATTATCAAGCAAAAATCATAATTTCCTCTGAGCATAAAACACTCTCTCTTCTTCAGTAGTTTATAGAGATCATTAAAACAATCCCCAGAGAGAATAAACATTGCATTACATGACTTCAATGAATGTAAATTCAAATAAAAGTCTCTCCAAGTCTTCTAGAATTCCGAAAAACTCTCAATTTTTCTTTCTTCGTATCACGTTTGGCCGAAGAAGGAGTAAATAGGCGACAGTCGTTTATCTTTACGCCTCTGCTGCAAGGGATGCACCAAAAGAATACAAATGGCTCCATTTAGAATCAACTTAGCCATGCAAGGTGGGTTTATGAGGGCATTCGTCAACACAAAACCCTTCCGCTGGAAATATTTCTTTTTGCAACTTGTCGTCCTGAAGAATGGATGAAGGCTGCAGATTTAGATCAGCCTTGCGTCGCCTTTCACTTCTTGCTCTACTTCAGTATATGCTTTTGAATTCGTTATCGGACAGCTTGCGTCAATTGTTATCTTTTCTACCCCAGCTAGTTAGAGAGGAGATTATCTCTCACGTGATACCATGCCACAAAAGTGTAGCAGACTCATTCATAATTTATTCAGAAATGACGAATAGAATGATGGGTGTTATGAGAAATACATCGCGATATTATCATAAGCAATTAGAACAAAGGAAACAATAATTCATGTTCTCATATAGCATATGATAATTATGCAATGTTTTAAAATTTATATTTTTCATATGTATATGCAGACATAATCTTTTTACAAAGAAATAAATGAGTCAATATATATTTAAATAATGAAATAAATCCATGTCTAATATTTATTACTGCAAGCTACATTTGAAAACTTTATTCCTTACTATTTATGAATTACATAGATATAAAATGATGTTGATATTTCTTTTTCAATTTTAAAAGGGCATATATAATTTTAAATTAAAATAGGTAAAATTAAAACCAAACAAGTTGGTTTTTTTAACTATTTTCTTTAATTGTATATTTATTAAAATCAACTTAACTAATTATTTTAAGATTGGGCTTATTATGTAAAATTCATTGCATTTTGTTTATAAATTCTTATTTTTAACCGACTCAGCGTCCGCGACGTATCTGTTACGTCGCAATAAACTGATCGAAAAGCGGCTCATGACGGCAGGGATACGTCGAAATATACCTGCTCGAAAGCGGCCTGCGACGGCAGAGATACGTCGCAGAGTTTTCACCGAGAGCGGCCGCGACGTATATTTTCACATAGCAGAAACCACTTATTTTTGCTTTCCCCCTAATCGGTGGTTTGATTGATCGGTCTTATTCACTCAAACCCCTCTCCTTGGAGACTTTTCTTTGAAAACTAAAACTCAGCCTGAGTTTTACGCCAAATATCTAAAATACTGATTATTTTTTCGCCAAGATTCAACTTTAAAATTTTATAATCTATAAATTTGTTGCTTTAGAAATAAAATGCGAGTTTATACATTATTATTTTTAATTTTAGTTCCTAAGCTAATTGAATTAGGCGATTTTATTACACAAAAATTTTAAATCCATATGTACTTTTAAATTACTAACAAGCTTGCTATCTTTTCTAACTTAAATTTTAATAATTTTCCTGCTTATGCTAATTATTTCTTACATTTTAGTTAATTTAATTCAGTTTTTATTGTTTTTGATGGCATTTTTTTATCGACTAGTTATGACTGAAATAAACAAATAAAATTCGTAAATGGAAATTATTTAATTTCCAGTGAAAGAGCTCATGGCTGTTATAGTAAAATCGTTGTGACGTCCATAATAAATAACATTTACCTTAATGACTAAAACTCATTTAATTTGCGTTTTTTTTGTGCATTAAGAAAAAATTTACTAATAAGTTTACTCTCTGCATATTGATTTTTATTTCGTTATTACTTTAATTTCTTTTTACATACACTTCAAATGTTGATAATAAAACAGAAGTATCATCTTAAGGCAATAGTATAACATGATTGTCTCATAAGTGTGTAGCCAAGAATATTATACATGTGTTATTTCTTTTTAAGGAAACATTATATTGAAAAAAAATCAACACTATTTACTGTTACACCATATAACAAGGGTGTCCAAGACGTTGACCGCGGTCGACTGGTAGACCACGAAGACATTTTAAGTAGTCCACACGACCATCCCGATAATGACCTCGGATATTAACAATTTAATTTATGACTTATTATCAATTTATCACATAGAATCAATGAATTATTTAAAATAAAAATTTACTACAGCCTACGCTTTAAAACCCAAAATAAACTTTGCAAAGATTTACGATTTAAAGATTTATGATTAAAGGTTTAGGATATAAAACATAAAACGGACATGATGAGCGCGATTAAAACATTCAAAAAAACTATGGAAAGGTATGTATCTCAATTAAGAAAACATGAATTGAGAAACTTTAAAAACATGGAGAAAGAGTGCATCCATAATCCAAACCGAGACTTCGAAGATTTCACTTAATACTTATTTTGTTTGAAGAATTTGAAAGAAGATTCGCTGACCTAATTAGCTTGAAATAAATAAATTTTATAATATTTCCATTTAATGGAAATGTCAAAATTGATGGACATTGTCACAATGATGTCACTATGAAAATGTCAACATTGATGGACAGCGTATCTGAAAAAATAGGACATTTAATAGGTATCACATGAGTCAAGGTCGAGGAAGAAATTATTAAATTAAGATGCAATATATTTCTTAAATCGAGAGCATATTTAGTGATACTGATTTTTGGAAAATAATTTCTGAGGAAATGTTTCCAAATATTTACAAATTGATTTTGTATTTCAAATCATACTTTGGATCAAGATATCTTTGAGAATCTGCTTTTCCAACCATGAATAAAAAACAAACATTGGCGCATTTAACAGATGAACATTTAATTTCATGTTTATGGATTGCAATAAGCTCGTACCAGCCACAATATGATAAACTTGTCGCAGATATACAGTGCCACATTTCAACTAAACGAAGTGAATAGGATGGTCACTTTTTGATGTATGAATACTTTGATTATTTTCATCAGTAAATTTTTGTTTTGTAAATATTGATAGTAAGTTTTTTTTTTATTTTTAATTACATAATTTACTATTTTTTCTTGTTACCGAAATTAAATATGTACGTTAATTTAGCTCTGCCATTGGTAGACCGCCTTCGATTTTATAAATGTGGAGTAGACCCCGGATCCCAAAAGTTTGGCCACCCCTGCCATATAAAGTCATTATTTTAATATATAAATATTAAAAAGATACTATTTCTTAAACATTTTACGATATTAGAAATTTTCTCGATTAAAAAATAAACTACAATATTTCTGATATTAGCTTTGTTCTGCTGTGAAAATCATTTTATTCTATATATTTTTTTTTATTTGCATACATGTAATAATTTTTCTAGATGACGTAACGATAATATTTAATAAAATAATATTCCTTACTAGAAATTTATTGCAGATTTAAAACAAAATAGATTTATGAGGAATATAAATAATCAAAGTTTTAAACAGTAAACTGTTCTGAAGCAAAATAATGGAATTTTATCTTATATTTAAAGATGAGCTAAACTTTTTAAAGCAGAAAATATTTTTAGCTTTTTTATTTTAGAATGTGTGTGAAATGGAATGATCCTATTGAAATAATGTATAAGAGAATCGAAATCATATTAATGCTACAATCTAAGCAATTAAATTTTGAACCTACAGAAAATAATTATTTTATTACAAAATTTATTTTTAAAATAAGCAAATTATTAATACGATAGTTTTACAAATGATTATCTATAAACGCGATCCATATTAGGTATAAAAGAAATTTTTAAATATAATAATCTTAACCAGAGAATTTCTTGTTGTAAAATGTTGTTATATATTTACTTTACTCTTCTTATTTGAATTAAAAACTAATTTTCATAATTTATCTTTTAAACATAAAATGATATATTCCACATACGAGTTATTGGGTCATTAAAGTCATATTAATGAAAAATATAAATAAATTCATTTAAAATATAATTGAGATACGTTTTAGTTAGGAATGACAGTAAAATAAGTCTCTAATCAATAAAAGAAAGAATAAATACACTAAGAAAATTTATATCTCTCAATCAAAATTTTAATTTTAAATTAAGATACTATATTATCTACAAAATCTTTTTAATTAAGAGACTATAAAAAAGATATAATTTATAAATGTTTTTCATTCACGCGAGCGCATAATATTATGTTGCGAGTGCAGCACCATTTTGTATAAAAATACTTTCTTATAATGAAAGAAGAATTCATGGTATATTGTTATGTATTATTTTACGTGAATTGAAAAGTCAATAGAAAAAAATAGAATATTATCAATTTTTTTCATATAAATCTGGTGCTTTTGCCAAATTAAATAATATTCTTTTGTTTTTATTTTTAATTATATGTATTCATTTAATCCTTACTGTGAATAAATTTCCTTAAACTTTTGCGAACTTAATAATCAAGACAGTTGAATATTGAAGGCTAAAATTATTTTTTCTAAAATTTTTATAAGTATTCGACAAACTATTTCAAACGGATTCTTATATATGTGAGAGGAGTTTGTTTCCAGGGAGAAAACTATTCATGTGTGACTTCCTTTACAATTTAAGCATGTTTCCTGTTAGTCAGGGAAAGAATGAAAGGGGAGAATGTTTACTTAAATGTAAATGAAACTTTCTGATTATTCTAAACAGATGAGAAATTGCTTTCTCGCCATGATTCATTGCTACAAATTAATGATTACGTTCTACTTTTTTAATAACTAAGAACTTACATAACAGATTACATTACATTCAAAAGTATTTTCGGAAATTTAGATCAATAAAAATCATAAGTATAACAAAAATTTATTTCCAGTTAGTTTTTTAAATTTAAAATTTCAAATCTAAAATCTAATGAATCAAATCCTAAAAACAAAGCATAAAAAAAGATTTTAAAATTATATTGTATATAGTTTCCTATTTAAAGAAAAGACAATTTCTTTTTATAAAAATAAAACTGGAATATTTTTTTATGAATGACAATAAAATAAGTCTCTAATCAATTAAAAAAAAAAGAAAAATTTGAAAAGAATATTAACAATTCTCAATTAATAAGATTATTAATAAAGTCTTTTTAATTAGGCAACTTTATATAGTAGAGATATATGATAATTATATAAAGGTTTTGCATTTGTAATACAATAAAATATTACTAATGCAAGAACTTTTCATAAAAATATTTTTATAATGGAGCAATAATAACCTCTTAGCACTTTATTATACATTATATTATGTAAAATTAAATATAAGTCAATAGAAACTCGCTATAAATTTATTAGTTTTTTTCCTACAGAAATTTTGCCAAATAAAGTTGTAAAGATTGTTTTGTTTTTATTTATAATTATACATAAAGGATTCTTTTGTTTTTATTTAAAATTATACATAACGGATTCTTTTGTTTATATTTATAGTTATACATAAAGTACAGTTCATAAACGCTAGATTAATATTTAAAAAATAACTCGAACGTAACACTTTAAGCTTCTTATTAGTACATGCACTGATATATATTTCAATTCAGATTGACAAATGAAGTTAATTTTCATGTATTGTAGCAAGTGATATTTTATCTAAGGTTGTTCAGTTACGATTAGAAAAAATTAATTTAGCAAATAAATTTGGGCTTTAACGCTTTTGAATAAAAAAAAAAATAAAAAAAAATTTATCTATGAAAAAAGAGCATAAGTAATATATATTTTTATTTTTGCTAAAAAAAATTAAATAAATTAATAATTTTAATATATTTCTAATTCGTTTAGACTGTTGAATCATATAAACGTATAGTCTAAATCAGCCTTGCTATGTGTGCTGAAAGTACTATAATATTGAAAGAGTTTGAAAAATATTTATTTACTTGCATTAAATAATTATAAAGTTTCTAATAAAAATTAGTTTGTGTTAAGAAAAATATAATGTGAGAAAATGTATTTTTACTAACATTATTTTATCTTACTGTAATAAAAATTTGAAAAGCTTCTGTGGCTCATTGAAAAAGAGAAATTTCCATTATACCGAAAATAATAAATATACAAGAAAATGTAACAAGCAACTTTCTTATTTAAATTGCGTAAGAAATCTAAAACATCATAATTTGTGGATACCGTTTTTCTTTGAACTTCATATTATTTACCAAGTCAACCTAAAAACACTGAGGAATATCTTCATTTTCAATTACACAAAAAACACTTATTTACAAATAATTTTTGCTTTTTAAGTTTTATACAAAAATAAAATATACGTTTTCGTTTTAACCACTTCTATTGGGATGTACAATGCCTTCTGGCAAATACATACAACCCTAGATAGGGTAGTTAGTGGTAAGTGACATCCCCTCCCTCTAAATTGAGCGATGTGACAGTTTTTAGGGGGGTAGGAAATATTCCCAATGAGAACGGGAAACAGTCGACGATTTTTGTATAGTTTAGGAAAGTGGCTGTGGAACGAAAAAGTAGTGTATCTGGTTTTAAAGAGGAAACATTTTTCGCAGATTCTTGAAATTTTCTGAGACGCTGAGTCGGTTAAAAGTACTTGAAAAATAAAAAGTTTATTACCAATAGTACTAGTACCCAAGTACTATTTACAAAGTTTAAGTAACGGAGTTATACAATGAGGATTTAAAAAAATAATTTTATTCTTTGATGAATTTTTGATTAATTTTATTTGTTGATATTACTCTGTTTTCATTAAAATTCTTTAATGCTTTCATGTCTCAGAGTTAATTTTTAGTCTAATTTTTAAATCCTTTCAATTTAATTAGAAATGGTAAATTTTAACAAAAGAATATAATTACTTATACTTTAGCGATATATTTTAAGAGACCTAAATGTGTCTTGTAAACTAAGTTTTATAAATTTCAAAACATTTTTATTGTTTTAAAATTGATTATACAAATAACGAACGAAATACACATATATTGCATAAAACATACATGAAAAAATTTATCATAAGTAAACTATCATTTGTTTTAGAAATTTTTAGATAGATAATTTCTTGACGAAAAAGCTAAAAACGGGAAAAAATGGGACCAAATTGTTAGATGTTGTGAATTAACTGTGAAATTATTATTTTATTTAATAGAATTCATTGGTGTAAAATATTGATACAACATTTCAAATAAATGCATAAATTATATAAAATAATAAGCAAATTAATTACATTTCAGCTTGTTGTAAAATGATACCCCAAGGAGTGGCAAGAATGGGATTGTTCTATATTATGAGGATCCCTCTACTACCTGAGAACAAAGATGGTACATTCAGGGGGCGTCTCTCTACACAAAATTGCATGATCTCTATCCCTCATAATGCTTAAAGTCTAAATGTACATAAAAGGATGAACATTGGGAAAAAATTAATCAGTTAAGTATTTTGAAAGAAAAACAAGGCCCATTAATGGAAAATGTGGATAATTTTCATACTTATTGTATATCAACAGAAATTGACGAAAAGAATTGCAATGTTTACATATTCCCCTCATAAATGTAAAATGTGGAGTACAGATAAATATTTTGCATGAAGATGCATGAATAAATTCCACAAGGAAAACATAAATTAAGAACTTATGGACCACAAATGAATTAGTAGAGTGACACAGTGGAATGTGAATATCAAAAAATGTAAGAATTACATTCATTTGTGTAAAATATACTTTATTAACATTATATTTAATAGAATTCATTTGTGTAAAATATTGATACAATGTTTCAGATGAATGCATAGATTATATGTATAAAATATTTTATACCGTTTGCCATCAATGTTTTGTGTATAATAAGGATATTTTGTCAGATATGGTCATATATTAAAATTGAATTTTGTCGCGAACCTACGCGTTCCTTCTCACTTAACACTCACGAGAAGAAGGTCGTTTTTTTAGCAAATTTTTAAAACTTTACCGAAAATCCAATCCATAAGAAACGTCGAGAGGTGCATTTTATACTCAATAATCATTAAAAGTTTAGTAGAATATCATTTTGTTGTAATTGTGAACACTTTTATTTGAGACTAAACGTACAGAATGCATTTGTAGTGGGATGCATGTGTGAAATTGAAGAGCCAACTGTAGCAAAACTATCTACATTAGGCAGATAAAAATTTATTTCTTGTCTTTTCAGATGCTAAGGATTATAAACAGCTACATTAGAAATTATTCTCATGATCCAAAATCTTACATTAAAAAAATTCATAAGTATTTGCCTATAATTATTGATTTTTTTTTATTAAAAACAGTATCGAAAAAAGCTGCAATGCAATCGCTGTTAATATTTTTAAAATGCAGTGATGAATGATTTTGTTTAACTATCACAGCATATTCTTGTTTTTAAAATAAAATGAGGATATGTGTAAGGCTTGTTTTATGTTTTAATTATTATTAACTGGTGAAAAATTTACTTTCTTATTGTCAAAAAAAACTTTTAATTTTTCAACAGTGAATGACAATACTATTTGTATTTTAATTCAATAAGAGCATTTTTCGTTCTCAACTACACGTGATATTGGTCCCTCCCTGAATATGTAAAAAAAATTGTATGATTGACATATTCCTTACAATCATTTCTCATTAATAAAATATAATATTTTAATGAAAGTAAATTTATTGAACTTTAAATATCAGTAACAATCATGTAGGATTTTCTGTAGAAAACGTACATGCTTTATTTTTTATCGATAAAATCATCTATCAACCTTTTTTTATAGTTAAACTTTTAATAAAAATTTCTTCAAATAAAATTTAAATTTTTTTAGAGTAAGAGTTTCCGTTTCATACTAGTGAAAACTATTAATTATATTACCTAAAGAAGTTCTACAAATTTTAAAATATAAGCACAATATCTCTTTTAATGTAAATTAAAATGAAAAACTTTTATTTTAAATTTTAACATTATTAATGACATCAATATTGTTATTAATATAAAGTCATCAACTATTATAGAATGCAATAATTTATAACTCTACTGATACTAAAAGCTTCCTATCTATTAATGATTAATAAATGCATTTTTATAACCGATTTTCTTTATTTATAAGAATTTCTTAAAAAATTCTGTTTTCTTAGTGCTTGTGATAATATTTCAAATAAAATGATTTTTGAGAATTTTTTTCTTAAGTAATTTTATCAGGAATATGAAATAATTCATATAAGTTCATTATAAAAATTCTTTTAATTTTTTTAAAAATTTTAAAGATATGGTCAAAAATTTTGAATTTGTTACTATAATAACGAATGGAAAAAAGAGATGCACTATTTTTAGCATAATTGAGGGTAAAATTTAGTTCCCATGATTGCAGACTTTGTAATTGATGCACCAATGATCTTGGCATAAAAGCTTAAGCTATGCAGATTATAACTTATGGTTTAACACAAGTATTCGTTATTTATTATAGGTTAAAAAACACAATCATTTATAATCTGTAATGATTTTTTAAAAGTTTTGACAGGGTTTACACTTAAATTTATTGAACAAAATAAAATTTTATAATTTACTAAGCGATCATGTACATATAGGTTCAAATTCTCTATCGAAAGGAAGCTTTTTTTACCATTGTATTTATAAGTTTATAATACATCATGCATTATTAGATATTAGGTCAGCATTTTCATGAAATTCTCCGTTCCCCCCCCCCTTTAACGGTTAAATTTTGATTTCAGATTGGTAAAAAAATATTGTTGGTCGTGACTTAAAATTATATAGTCATATACTTAATATAGTGTTGAGGACATTGCGACCACATCATATTTAACGTGAAATATCTGTCATTATCGAACATGAAGGATCTTCGGTTGGGATTCGAATTCACTACCTTTCGATAACGAGAAGGAAAACTCTCATCAGTCAGACCACCACAACCACATACGAATAAATGTGTAAAGTAAAATTTTATCTCAAAGGTATAAAATAATAAATATGCAAATCGTTTATTTTATAAAACCTATATGAGTTCAGTTTGAGTAGAGCATTTGAAATAAATTCAATTTTTCTTAATTGAAATTTATAAATACTCTAACTTTTTCTAAAATGTATATTGCACAAAAATAGAAATTATCAAATGGATTGAAATATTTATCAATTCTTTTTGCTATTTTCTTTAGCATTTGAAATAGAAGCTTAAATTTTTCTCAAATTAAATAATGAATTAATCTCTACTCAAAAGAAACCCAGAATGCTTGTGATGTTTTTTAGCAATAGTGGAAAAACTTATGTGATAATTGTTGATTATTCAATTGATTCAGTATTGAAATGTCAGTCAAGATGTATATATAATAGTCAATTCTATGCGATTATAGTATATTATAATTCCATTATTTGTTAACCTAAGAAAAAAAGACTGTAAAATGACACAAAAACATTTGGAACTTTTTATATTATACATAGAAAGAATATTTTTCCTTTCAAGAGAAATTATAAGGAGTTTATTTAGATAAAAGACAAAATGTGTTAAAACTCAGTTGAGATAATAAAATCTTTTAAATCTTTCAGTAAGTTGAGACAGAGCTAAAACTCAGGACATAAAAATTTAAGTTTTAGGTTTATGATTACGTTTTAAAAATTTATTATTTAAAACCTAAAATAATTTTTATTAAAACATTTTATTGAATATATTAAAAAACTTAATTTTTAAAAAAGTAAGTAAGTATTTAGAAACTGAACAGAAAGAGTGAGTTTTCCATATTTATAAAAAAGTAGTGATTACATTAGGTTTGTGATTAAAGTTTTTGAACTTAATTGGCGCTGCATGATTTGTGTGATCATGATTTTGTAGAAGTGTTCCAATTTCATTCGAGAAACGTTTTCTCGTGATATTGAATCCTATTTATAGTAATATCAAAATAAATTAAAAAGTTAGACTTAATATAATCAAAATCAAATGTGTAAAAAATGAAGGTTAAGCAATAGAAGCACTAAGTAGTCTTTATAAAAATGAATCAAAATTATAAAACAAAATTTCCTTCAAAATTTTATTTCATAATTTCGATTTTATTTCTTTTTTATTGAAACTATAATTTTTTTCATTGAAACATCAAGCTTTTGGGTAGGTAAAAAACCAAGTATGCATCGACATCTCACATCATGTGGCATAAGGACTGAAAGCTATAGAAAAACATTTTTACACATAGCTTTCTGTTTCGTTTTGTTTCCTGTGTGTAATTTTTATAAATCTAATGGAGATAACACAAGTATAATATCTGCAAGTGGTTCTGTTTCACATGTTAAAATTTTAAAAGCGTAAGTATATTTGCAAATAAATAATAAGCTAAACTAGATGTCCAGTTAAAAAGTCACGGTGAATCCATGCAAGCATATATTGAACATGATTTCGAGAAGTAGGTAAAAAAATTATGCTTTAAATGACATATTTTTTACCAAATCAAGATTTATTACTATTGTTATAATTTTTTAATTAATGTAGATATATTTTAAGGTTTCATTTATTTTTTATTAATAATATTTTTCACATAATATTTAGAGTATTATGAAATTGTGGATTATGAAGAAAAATATCCCAGAAATGAAGCAGAATGAAGAGCAAATAAATATTTTTTTTACCAAAACATTCGGAAAATTTTAAAAAAGTGGACATTTACTAATTCATGCAATCATTCATGGATTCTTGTGCACATGTATGCTGACTCCACAGATTTACATTTGTCTGCAAATGGGTATTTTCATTTATTATTAATACATCTCATAGATAATTATACATAAAATTTTAGAATGCGAATACATTTTTAAGGAGAATTTATTTACAGAGGTAGTTTATAAATACGATAAAAAATTAATGACATCTTTTTTGAATAAAAATTGTGGAGATCTTATATATGACCATCAATACATAATTTATATTTCTTATTCAACTTCATATTTTTTATTTTAAATTAAATTATGAATATGATATCTGAATTTGAAAAGTTAATAAAGTTTACCCTCAGTATATATTTTAAACTAGTTATCTCCAAAAATTAAGAGATAAATTAATTATTTTCGATATTTATAGCTTTGATTTTAAAATAAGATATTTTTAGAGAAGGAACAGAAGCGTTAAAAAGTTTAAAATGGAGTGGAATTAAAAAAAAAACTAACGCAAAAATATAAGTTTGCAATTCAACAAATTGTTGAATTAGGATATTTTATATTTGTTTTATTATATAATAATACATTACTCTAAACTTCAACAGACTTAAGCACAAAAAATTTGCTTCGAGTTGAAACCCTCATAGAATCATTTATTTTTAGTCACAATTTTTTCTTCAACAATTTTTTTCAGTGCCAAATGATTATTGAAGTTGATTTCAATGATAATAATTTACTTTTTTATATAAACCAGCTTAATTGAAAAGATTTCTACCTGAAGAAATAGTTTTGTACATATGAAGAATATATATCATTTTCATTTAAAATTTGGAATCAAACAATCTGGTACAAACATACGATTAATTTTTTTGATATTTTAATTACATTTTGGGAAAATATTCATGATATTTTATTTCACTGTATTTAAGAATATGAATATTTATTATATTCTTGAATAGAGTGTATAATAATATTGAAAAGTAGATTAACTTTATCCTCAGATTTCAGTGTATATCAAATAGTATTTGTAATCCTGAGGGAATTATTTTTATTTTTTTATAAAAAGTAAAATACTAGCACAAATCTTGTAATTAATTATGAAGATTTTATTGAAAACAAACTTATATTTTCATTGAGATGCAGATATATGTAGGCATTTTAGTACACACAGATTGAAATAAATTTCATTACTAGTAACTTATTATTGGATCAAAATATTAACTCCAAAATTACAGTATATGTTTGTCTATATATGTGATGATAATATTCTCGTATAAATACTTGTTGTTTTTCCTGCCTACTGTGCCTTTGTTTGAATCCTTGATGACAAGTATGACTATTTACGAAATTTGAATTGCTACCAACCATATTTAAAATTTAATTCTTAATATTTTGTTAATATATACTGCTCAAAATAATTAAAGGATATTGAGTTTGTGGGTTGAATTTTCTTCTAGAGAATTTCTCTGTTGAATGACACAACATTGACAGACGTAGTCAGCTAAAATTGATAGAAATGACATTTGTTTGTCAGAAAAATGTATTTTGTTGAGCTTTTGGGTACAAAAGGGTGGGTATAAAAGGCTTTTGGGTACAAAAAGTACAATTTGTGCATATAAAAAATAAACACAAGTACAATTTGAGCATAGAAAAAATAAACAAAAAAATTTAGAGAAAAAAATTCGTAGAGGGTATAATTTTCCAGATGGTAGTTCGACTACTGGTGAGGAACTGGGATATTCTGTCCTACCCTTTTAGAATAATTCTTTCAGTTTTGGGGGGTTTATGGAGGTGGTAGGCTTCTAGCAACTCGACTGCCTAGAATGTCTCAAACATGCTCCATTGGGTTCATCTTCACAGAACACACTAGTCATTTCAATCATATAATTCCTTCCTCCTGATAGAAATCATTCCCCAAGTTAATAAGATGTAGCCCGCAATTGTCATCCATTAGCATGATCTCAGCCCTAATGTTTGCAGTGTAAAGGTCTATAATATGTCTGAAGATCTCATCCCTATATTAGTGAACAATCAGAGTTCTATTTCGAATGGTATGGAGATCAATAGAAATGACATCATAGACTATCACTCCCTCAATGTCAAATCAGACATTTTCATGTACGAATCAAGAATTGTTTCTAGTGTCACAATCTCTTCAGATGAAAATGCGCTTATTATTAGGGTGAAGAGCAGAATAAGACTCGTTAGAGAAAAGAAAATAACACAATACTTCTGACACCTATAAATGCACTTTACTGGCGATAAAAAGATCTTGCATTCGCTAACATCTATCATATATAAAACGAAATTATAAGAATTTGATATCTAAATTGTTCTGTTACTAGAATAGAGTAAGTCATTTATGACTACATCATTTAAATTGCTCTATTAACTGATATTCGGTTGATATCCCCCATAAGTACTTCAAGTTGAATTTATTGTCTTTCATTTCGTAATCGTTATTCATAAGTTTTGCTTTTTAAATTTAATACTTTGCTAAAGATGATTACATTTTATATGTTTATTGACATGATAATAATGTAAATGTTTCCATATTTTTCAAAAATAACAAAAGGGTTTTCAAATCTATCTAATTAAAATAAAATCTTTCAAGAGAATAATGTATTTAATAGTTTGATATGCTTTTTAAGCATATAATTCTATTTCACTGAGATATATGAATACGGATAATATTTTTCATTCAAACCTAAAATTGAAGTGAATGTTTCAATAAAAATGATGCTTTCTTAGTGATCAATTTGCATTGCAATATCAATAATACGTCATTCAATACCAAATATTTTACTACAAATTAAGCAATTATTATAAAGATAAATAATGAAATAAAAAATTAGTTTTAGAGTTTATATAAATAAAAATATGCTGATTTAAATCTAATTTCCTAAGATGAAATGTGAGTTTTGAGTCTAAAATTTCCTGAATTTTCCAAATATCAAAGATGATATCTTCATCTTCATTCATAAGTTATGCTGATTCAAAATTTACTCGAAATGAAGAAAACAAGCTTGTTGAAAGAAGTTAAATTAATTTTCTGCATCAAAGAATAAATTTTTCTTATTATTATTGAATCATTCATTCTAGATGGCAGTTTAACAAAAAATAGAAATGTCATAAAATTATCAAAATAGCATAGTGGAATTTCTGATTGTAGTAGCATTAAGGAATTTAGTGATGCAAATTTGAATTTTTTTTTTTTTTTTTTTTTTTTTTTTTTTTTTTTGGTTAACAGTTTTTGATAGAAATCTAAAAAATGCACAATTTAATGAATTAATGTATGTTATTAAAATAATGATAATTTTTTTAATTAATTTTGTAAATACCTAGGAAAAGGAAAGAATTTCCATTTTGTAAATAAATTGATATAAATATAAAATCACTTCGCTAAGGATTGAAACCATTTCATTTTATCATGGCTTTAAAAGGAATTACTAATGGCAACGTGAATCACGTAATGGCAAATTATTTTTAATGAAATTATGAATGCAACTATTTCTAAAATACATTTGAAAATTATCCTGTTTGTGATGAAAGAATGGGATTCTAGTATGAGTATATAATTATTTTATGGGAGTGACAAATATTATATATTATTTATATTTGAGATTTGACTAATAAATTTTCAAAAATAAGTAAACCAAAACAACCAAAAAAATTCTTAATGATGACGTGAATGATTAATATACGAACATGTATGAATAAAACACTTAATTTATATCAATTAATTCATATATATATATATATATATATATATATATATATATATATAAATCATTAAATAAAATATATTCAGCAATACATTTAATTTAATTTGCAAACCACACATACAAGGTGCCTTTCGAAATTTAATTATTCTGATCCTTAAACTGCCATCTTATTGAATTAATCTGAGATTAATTCCTTAACCTCGTTCCTCTTCCAAGCGTTGAGTGACAAATATTATATATTATTTATATTTGAGATTTGACTAATAAATTTTCAAAAATAAGTAAACCAAAACAACCAAAAAAATTCTTAATGATGACGTGAATGATTAATATACGAACATGTATGAATAAAACACTTAATTTATATCAATTAATTCATATATATATATATATATATATATATATATATATATATATAAATCATTAAATAAAATATATTCAGCAATACATTTAATTTAATTTGCAAACCACACATACAAGGTGCCTTTCGAAATTTAATTATTCTGATCCTTAAACTGCCATCTTATTGAATTAATCTGAGATTAATTCCTTAACCTCGTTCCTCTTCCAAGCGTTGATGGACGTATTTTTTTCTTCAACTGAGAAAATAATATGAAGTTAAATTGAAAGCGCATGTCCAGGTGTCGTCTTGTTACCAAACGTGCTCACCCAATAAATAAATGAACCTGGAATGAAAACAAACGTCGTGGCGGTGCACATAGCTGGGGAATGATAATGAAGACTAAAGGTGACATTATTGGAATTTCTAAAGAGTGCTTAAGTCATCAATGAGCCATTTCTTTGCTCTTCTCACCTCTGTTTTTTGTCATTCTCATTTGGCAACAATCATCATCTTCTCACCCCAAGGCATGAGCCCAAATTTCAGACTATAATTCCTTTTGCGACATCTCTTCCGTTTGGCAAAAAGGGTGTTACACATGAGCAAGTGATATTTTCAAAAAGTATATAAGCTCTTTTTACTGGAAAGGAGCAAATTTCATATCACAGTTTCAGAATTGAAATTTACATTTGCTTCCATCAGAAGTGCTATTTATTCAACTAACCATGAAATTCTTGGTAAGTAACATAGATTTTAATTTACTCCATTTTTAGCAAATAAAAAAATTTAAAGCCATTTACTGTATTTTTATCAAAAATAATAAAAAATAATGCACATTTAGAAATTCTACTACTTTGTAAATATTTTTTATGGATAATAATTAAATATTGTAGTCAGTAGTTCTAAGTATGATAGTTAATTAATGTTACCTCAAGAAATTTGACGTTGAACGTTAAAGAAGCATATCCTAGCTCTAATGGCCAACTCTTTATTTGGTTCTGGTTAAAATAATGATTTATCTGGATTTTTAAACTAATTTTATAGAAAAGCGGGCTCAAAAATTATTTGAATGTAATAGATTAATAATTATTGAAAAGCATTAGAAATCTACCTCACGTTTAGTGCCTTTTTGAATATTTTTTCATCAATAGAAAGCAATATAAGATATTTTTACTTCATAAAAAAACAATATACTTCTTTTATGTGAAACACAGCTATGCTTCCTGTCAATATAAAGGAAAAGTTAATTCTAAGACAACTGTACTTCTGAACTTCGCTACTTACATTGTTTTGAATTTCAAAAAGGCATAAATGCATAATCGACTGTATTTTTGAATTTTATTTTTATTCATATCTTTTAACTCTTTAAAATAAATATTTAAGAAAATTTGATTCATTTATTTTGGTATAACAGCTTTATTAAATAAAATATTTAATAGAATTTTTACTTATTTTATATTGATTTGGACAATGTATAATTTGATTATCAACGCCATATAATAAACAAAATGTGTTAAGAATCATAAATTATACCAAGCCATACATATATTTTATTAAATAAATAAATATTTTTTTGAATGTATTTAAATACTACCGATCTAATCTTGATATAGTAGAGAAAGGAACTATTCTTCTGAAATGGAAGATAATAAAATGTTTTGTTGTTTAAAATTTAAATTTTAACATTTTGTTGTTTAAATTTAATGCTTATTTACTTAAAGTTTATTTATAGAGATATTAAATTTAAGATTAAAATTTTTAATAATAATCTCAATAACTTTGAAAATTAATTTGTGTATTTAAGCAGTTAATTTTTATTTCTATGTGGAAAACATTTTGATCTTTTACAGAGAATTCTGAGAATAAAAATTTTTTTGAGTTTGAATACTCACGAAAATAAATTATGTATGAAATTTCTTTTCATTGGTGAAGAAATTTCGAATTTTTTGTAACGTAAATTAATGTGTTTATTATAAACAATTAGAAAAAGCATTTAATTTTCTAATCAAGGAAAATAATTTTATATTCTGTTAGTATTATAAGTTTTTAATCTTGTAAGGGAGTGATTGTCTAATAAATTATTTCAGGCTGCTATTGTGTTTGTTTGTGCCCTTGCATTTGCATCTGCTACTCCAGTGGGCATCATTCCAGCTACCTATGGATATGCTACACCCACAGCATCCTTTAGTATCGGAGTGCCTGTAGCCTATACCTATGCCGCTCCAGCTGCTATAGAATACGAAGCTGCTCCAATTGCTCCAGTAGCAGTTGCTGCTTATCCTGCCGCTGTAGGCTATCTCGTGAAAAAATAAACCAAGTAAGAGTTTGTTTGCTTAAATTAAGAAAAATACTTTTATTATAATTGTTTTAATCAAAAGTAATGATTAAAATTTAAAAGCTTTAAGTATTAAAATTAACAATATTTTCCTGTGTCTTCGACACACTTGAAAAGTCGATAAATAATATGCAAAGGATAACTTATAAAAAAAATTTATTATATTTAAATCATTTTTTTCTACTTAATTATTTTAAAAACCATGTCAATTTGATACATCATATTTACATTTAAAGAGCGTAAACTTATTTCTTAATCAAGCGCACAAACCAAATATGTTATAAAATTCATAAAACTATAAATTGAAATGAACGTTTACTTTTAAACAAATAGTTTAAAAGTAAACGAAGTTACAAATGTGTTGTTTTAAAATTATTAAACTAGACACATAAGAAGGATTATTCACTTAGTTTTTTCTTTTACATAATTTTAAACCAAAGCAATTCACATTTTTTACGGTAATTTATTTCATCATGTGATTTACTAAAAAATAAAGTCAATTATTCTAATTGAAATTCTCTTGGCGATGTAGATTAACTCCACATAGGAGAAAGGTCTCCTTTCTGGTGATATATTAATAACATTTATTTTTTTGAACTGTGTGGTCAAAAAAGTTTTGAAGTTAATGATCAGTTTAATTTATTCAGTTTAATTTGAAACATTTTTTTGATTGATATAGGAATAGAATTCTTTTTTAAATACTTTTTCCTTATAATATTGTATTTTACAATAAGAAATTTTTTTAAATGACTTATTTAATATGTATGTTTGTAATAAATTTCTATAAAAATTATTATTTATAATAAATGTTATTTATAATAAGTTTATTTATAGAATGCTTACAACTTTATCACGGAAGAAAATCCAAGGATTCTACTTGTAAAAGAAAGTTGAATCGCTTTGAAAACCGTAATACAGAACTTGAGCAGATTCAAAACAGATTTTTAATAATTCATGTTTAAACTTATTGGAAAAATTATTTATATTGAAAATTTTATTTATTATTTGAAAAAATTTTTATTGAATAAACTGATTTTTGTACTTTTTTTAGTAATTCAGTCTCTTTCTGTTCAATAAAGATTTTTCAATCATACATTAGTAACATATTATATATATGGTTGCTATCAAATCTGCACTTTCTGTTAAAATTTTAAAAATTATTGAATGATTTGTTCATTTGAGTTTAATTATACTATTATTGTTTATTGATTTTGGGATTAAAATTGTTAAAAATATTTAATATGATATTTAAAAATTCTTAATATTTTCATTAACTAATAATATATAATTTTTAACTTAATTTTTAATTCATTAAATATTCAACGCTAAATTTGAAATAAAAAAATATACAATTAATGAATAATATAAATGAGACCTAATAAGGAAACTAATAAAAAAATAAGTTCCCATGCAATGAAGCAGCAGTTTAATAATGTTTTTGTAACATCATGATCCCTAATTTTAATTAATTTGAACCAAACTCTTATCTTTAATCATCATTGAAGTATGGCACTTTTCATATAAAAATACCTCTTTTTAAAAAACTTGAAGTATCTTATCATTCGTTTTCAAGAAAAAACAATTCATTTTTTGATTTTATCAATCAAATGTAAGAATTAATATTTATTCAAATTTCTTCATATTTATATTAATTCAAAATTTTATAAGATAGTCAATATTCTATGAAATTCTGAATTAAATTAAATATGAAAAAAATCTAAGAGTACTGTAGAACTATAAATACAAAATCTTTTTAGTTATATATTGGGTGAAATATTCTATATGAAATGCAAGTATATGTTTTCAAACACAATTAATTTAAATTACATTTAATCTAACAAAGCTAATACAATTTTGCCACTTTAAATATTTCTTGATAGATTTCACAAAATTAAGTAAATTTCAATGATATTACTAATGATATCGTTATTCATTCGTAACATGGGACTAAAATTTAGCAATAAATATCTTTTTAAGATAATATAATTTGAATATGAACAGAGATATAAGTGTAAAGAGAGGCTAGGTGATATTTAATTATGTTTTGGTATAATTGCAATTGCGAAATAGTTAATTCGAGATAAAATATGCCATTTACAAACAACTGGTGCTATTTATCCAATACTTGAAAACAACAAAAAGCATCATATTTTACTTCTTTTAAATATTATTATCAATGAAAGGGAGATGAAATTTTTATTATTAATGAACGTATTCCTAAATAATGGGTATATTTTTGGTTTTTTTTAACAAAAATTTGTAAATATCTTTGTTAGATTAAAGACTGCATATAATAAGAAATTATTAATTTTATGACATTTATTTACAACAAATTCAATGAATATTCTGTACAGATTCTAGAAAAATGCATTTGCTTAAGAAAATTTAAGATAATAATATTTTATGAATGTAAAAAAATATATACAATAAACTAATATTTCTCCATGTTCATTTTACAGCAGTTAAACTAAAAACTCAAATTCTTATTCTTAAATTTTAAATTCAAATTAAAAAACATTTTATTATTTACGCTAAATTACTTTTTTACTTGATTTAAATTATTGTTATTAATTTAAGACAGGAAAAAAGTACTTCATAAGAATTGTTGCCCATCTGCAATTTAAAACAATAAAAATAAAATGTTTACATTATAAAAATGCAATGTTTCAGTTAAATGCATTTCAGTTAAAACTTACTTTAATGAATTGTTAACTTTGTTGGAAATGAAATGCACTTTCAATAAATGCATCTTGTTTAATTATTCACAGAATATTAATCTCTTTTTTCCGTCAATGTTTGAACATACAATATATTTCTTATAATAAAGCTTACAAACAGCTTTAAGAGCATTCTTAATTTTGAAAATAATATTTTAAAAACAAATCACCCTTAAGCAATAAAAGTTTAAAATGATTTATTCAGTTTTATTTATAAATATAAATACAATTTTACATAACCATCACTTTCAAGTGATCTATCCCTTTTTTAGTAAGCTTTTTTAACTATCCTCCAGGATACTTTGAGTGACCTGAAATTAAAATATACAAACTTAAAAAATATTAAAAGAAAGCATAAGCCTTAGAGAATTGCTGTTAGTGTAATCAAAAAGATATTGTTACTTATAAAAAATAAAAATACGTTTTATATTGGTTTCTAAAATTCAAACTATTTTATTTCACCTTCAATCTTAAAACAGCAGAAATAGAAAGCTATCAATTGCAAAAACTGAATAGTTATAAAACAGAAAATTGATAACAAATTTCAACCATCTCGATTATATTTAAATCGAATGCAGTTTCAATCTCCTCCACAAATGATTATATTAAAAAAATATATTAATGAATTTCGTAATAATTATTTTCTTTTATTTGAAATCTAGAAGCACTAATCAATCTACTTCTTATATTTTTCAAAATTAACATTCTATTATTGCTTTCTCTTCAATAAATTCTCAGAGCACACACACACTCACACACAAAAATCATTAATAAAATTAATACATTTAAATTCAGAGTAATGTTTTTAAATTCGTATGTCCACAAAAGAACTGTAAGATAAAAATAAGAATTATAAACTAGGTATTTAAAAAAAAGTTTAAAGAGTTTAGGAAATCTTACTTATAATCAATGATGATGATGGTGATGGTGATGATGTTCATCAAAGTGACGATCTATAAAATGATGAGCGTGTTCAGCTGAGTAACCTGGTGGTCTATAAGCAGGAATTGGAATAGATGGAGGATAAACAGGCACTGGAACGGGAGAAGTATAAGTTGGAACTGGAACAGGAGAAGCATATGCAGGAGCTGCTGGTGGAGCATATGCAGATAGGGGATATGGAAGAACATAGTCTGCTGGTGAGGGATAGGCTGCTGGCAGGACACTGGCTGGATAAGGTGGTGCTGAGTACCCGTATTTGATAGGATTGTATCGGACGTCGTACCTATAAGTAGTAGCAGTGGGAGGAAGTGGTGGTGGTGGGAAATTATATACTGCATTCGGATTTTTGAAAGCAGAAGAGCCAGACTTCACAACGATGCGAGGTTGGCCATGAGTTGCTGCACAAGCATCAAAGTATAGAGCCGCAGCAATGACAAAAAGCTGAAATAAAATATATTAAATATTAATTCTGTTATATTCTAATCAATATTTTCACTACATTTCGCAAAAAGTAATTTCATAGGCCGTGATTACAAAATTGTATTCATATAGCATTCAATCTTTTTTCAAAGATAATTCTGTAATATTATTTGAATTTTTTGAAATTCTTAGATCCTTTTTCATATATTCTATTTTTGTTTATGCTATAACACTAAAAGTTGTTATTCAAACAATTTTTTATGATTAAAAGGTATTTGAAAAAAATAGAAAAACGAAATAATATATTTCTTTAAAAGCGTATTATTATACTGTAGTAATACAAATATTGATTGTTTGGAAAAAAATCATAATAAGATACACAGAAACTGTTTACAGATATAATTGCAAATAGCTAGAAAAAATGAAATGATTTAATCCCAAAATGAGTCTTTCAGTTATGTCTCAGTTACAGTAGATAGGAAAATATACTCTAAATACATTATGTTTTAGGTATAAACTTTTATGATAAATGTACCAAATACGTTTATAATGACATGTAGAAGACAATTTCTTAGAAAAAAGCTTTACTGTATACTAACGATGTTACATTGTACAATTTGGTCAAGTAATTAAAGCAATGTTATTAAAACCAAATTGTTTGATATTGGATCTATCAGTAGTTCAAATGCATGGAGTTGAACTACTGATAGATCCAGTATCAAATAGTAAGTAGTAATGGAGTGATGTATTTTCATTTTTTACTACACATGCAAACAAGCTTGTCAATGTGAAGATCTAAAATATTTTCTATCTTGCAAAATATTTAAGAAATCAACTATGGAAAGTCCTATTGAAGAGCACACGTGCGAAAAGCATAAAATTATATATAAAAAAAAAAATACGTAGTTATTGCGTTGTCTCAAAATGCCTATGCTTGTAAATTTATTTTCAAAATTTTATCTCATATTTAGCTTACATTTAAACTTTTTAGACATTTTCTAATTTGATTATGTTTTCCTTAATAAAGATATTGTGATTTGAAAGATATAATTGAGTATAATGTATAAAATATAGTGTGCATTTAATTTATTAATTTTAAAAATGGGACCCATATTTTATCATGTGAACAAAAAGAAAACTATAATTAGCATGACGATGAGGAATATTGCTTCAAAAAATGCCTTTTTTTACTTTTTGATGATTAAAATAGTTGGTAATTTTCAATTTTGGTTGAAAAGAACAAAATACAAAAGTTTATTGTCATCTATTTTAATTTATTTTTTGATCCTGTGGATAACCATTGGACCATTTAGACTATAAATTTCCTTCAAATATGAAGATTAAAATATTAAAATGCGAACTAATCTAACGGATATTTTCTAAGTTTTCAACTTTTCTGGAAAGAGTTTTTTTTTATTTAATAAGTGATTTGAATTTGATTAAAGCAATTGAACAAAAAACTCTCATGCATACATATTTTAAATAAGAAAAATTAGTAATTTTTACGAATTGTAAAAATGTCATTCAATTCTGATGAAATTTCTAGAAAAATATTTTGAAGATATAGGAATGAGTTATAGACAAAATGGAAATTTTGAGAAATTTGTTAGTATGATAGTGAATTAATTTCAAAACAGAAAGCCAATCTTCAAGGTTACACAATTTAAAATAAACAATTATGTACCAAATTCAATCTCTCATTTTAATATAATCTTAAATCTTTACGATGAACTGATATCTTTTGCAGAAAAATTCACAAGACTTTTGATTACAAATTTTATGTATCCTAAAGTATAAGTTCGTAAAGCAGATCAAATGACTTTACTACTTGATTTAGATTCCGAAAATCAATATCATGATGGGAAGTAGCTTTTGATTTCATTAACATATTCAATACTAAAAATACAAAATGTATGTACTTACAGAAAATCCGTTCATTCTGAATTCTAGACAAGAACTTCTTCTCACTGTTCAAGAGACAATCTCAGACTGCGTATGTCCAGAAGCTGACACAGAACTCTATATATACTTGCCCAAAGTAGGAAGTCAAATTCGCAGATTACATTTTACACTTTTGCTATTGAGAAAAAATACCTTTCTTGGTACAAAGAATATAATTTAGCTATAAAGTAACCATTTGCATCCAAGAAACATTCTTCATTTTATCAAAGGAGACAAAGAGAAATGGGCAACAAAGAATCATTTTAACTGTCGTCGTGTTCATAGAAGAAAAAGAAATGGTTTTACATGAGTATCACTTGAAAAGGTTATTCCATTTCATGCACGAAATACATGTTAATGGTACAGTTTTGATTCCTAAAAACAATTGTCCTTATTTTCACATATATTTTGAAATTCTTAAATGTATTATGTTGTGAAAGTGAGATCTATACATTGAAATGAAGGAAAAAAAATACCAAAATACATAACTATGTAAAATATATACGAAGTTTTATTCTATGTTTGGTGGCTCCCATATACTGCATGTCAGTACTGAAGTTGGTATGCTCTCCAATAAGACTCTTCTGATATTAACAAATGCATTAAAGCAAATATATCAATAAACAGATCAAAAATTTCATTAAATTATAATTTATTCCAATATTTATCCACATATTTGAAATTTATAAATATCTTTATAATTTTACATTATTCATTTCCGATTTAAACATGAATCACTTTTATCATTTGTTTTCTGGTCTTACAGTTTATTGATATAATATTGGTCAAACAAATTGCTTATTAGTGAAAAATAATTTAGTTGTATTTATATAACATCTAAAACAAGAATTTCGATGCTTATCTATTTCAGAAATCATACGTAATGATGTAATTTTATGTTTTTTTCAAAATTTATTTTAGAATTAAGAAAATCGCAAGCTGATATTTTGAACACATTCAGATTGTTTTAAGTTGCAGTCAAATTTCACGTACGTCAAAAAAATCACATAGCTACTCTTCCTATAAATTTAGAAACTAATTAGTAAAATTCAAGAAATATTATCAAAATACGTTTATTGAAAATTGAGAATTTATTAATAGGGAGATATCTTGCAGGAAATACTGAAAAATGCTTATTATCATTTATAAAATTTGCTTCTTAACATTTCCTTTTCTTTCTCAGAATGGTCAAAAACATGAAAATTAATTATAATTTTCTAACCTTCATTAGTATAGAGGTATCTTCAAGCAATTGAAATAAAAGAATATTTCCATAGTTGGATTCAAAATTGGAAAACACTTTATATTCATACTTAACTATATTTTTAAAGTTTATATTGGTACTTTATAAATATTAAGAAAGTAATTAGTGCTATTCTTGAATTAATTTCATTTTATAATGTGATAAAATCTGGGGACATAGCTTGGTTAGAATGAGGAAAAATTAGCTACCATATTTAAGAAAAAAAAAAGAAAACTGATATTTAGATAAAAGATTTATAAATATGTGTATACATATTTAGGTTTAATATATATTTATTTTATCACTATCATGATACTATGGTTTTTAAAATCTGAAATACGATTTCTATGTTCAAATATAGTTAATTTCCCTACACATTTTTTATTACTAATCCATGCAAAACTCAGTAAATACATGTACTCTGCTTTCAGTTCTAACTGCATATTTAAATACAAATTATTAATAAAAAGAAATTTAAAATATATTTATTTAAATGTAAATGATGTAAAATTTGTATTTATGTAAATTTTACGAATGACTTGTTTACTAATTAGATAAGATATAAATTCTCTTTCCTTATAAAATTCTGATTTGATTCTAAATTCTTGCTTTATTACTTTATAACATTTCCTGGCATTAATAAATATATAAATATATTTAAAAATCTTATTTTATAGTTCCTTAGACCAGTAATTTTTGAAAAAATATATATTAAGAATAATTTTTTATACTGTTTCATAATTAGATCATTATACATAGTCAAATCAAGAAGATTCACCCATTGCTTTAAAATGAAAAAATAATCAGGGGTCTGTAATTATAAATTATTTGAAAATTATTTCCTACAGAAAAAATGTGAAAAATAATTAATTGAATGATTATATAAAACACCAATGTTTATATACAAATATTGGTACTTATATATAAATATTGTGGTATTTTACATAATTATTCATAATTTTACATTATTATTTGAAATTAATGGTAAATATATAATATATTTAGAATTAATTTTCAAAGAAATTCGAATAAAATTTCCTTTCGCACTCATTAAAAACATCAATAAAGTTATTAATTTTCAAAATAATGTTTATGAAAAAAAAATTTTCATGGTTAAACAGGAAAACAAAATAACTACAATTTTTATGTTAATGAGGTAATGTGTTTTATGGAGAATTGAATTTACTAGAAAGATAATAGAATGCACGTTGTGGTTCTAATTTTATTTTTAAAATATTTCAAAACATCACCATTTTTTAATATATATATAAATTTCAAAAAAATAATGTAAAACAAATTTTAAAAAAAACTAATTTTAATACATAAGTATTTATAAATCTAAAATACTTGATTTATAAATACACAGAGCTAGAAATTATTTTTAAATAACAGAATATGCAAAAATGCTGTTATAACTCAACAGAATAAGAAATTACAATTCAAATATAAAAAAAGTAAAGCCTCTTAAATTTTATATAAAAAAGATGGATTATTTTATGTATAAAAAATTATAGTATATAATTTTTAATAGAAAAATTTTAAATATTACTAAATATTGGAAATAATCTCGGTAGAAATAATAACACTCACAAGAAAGATTTAGCATTAATTACTAAATGTTGATCTTCATTTAAAATGTGTTCATAGTTTTGTTATATTTTTTCACATTATACAATAAATAACTCTGAATACTTATTTTAAACGATAATATTCTATGCAGTTGAGTTTTTAATAAGCATGGGTTTAAGGGAAGGAAATTTTTCTGGGAACATTAAATATAGTTTTATGAAAATAATTGAACATTATATTTATTAATGTGTTTTTCAAAGATATTGGTTTAAAAAAGTATTAATTATTCAAAATGTTAAATAACAAAATGAAGTTTAATTATCTTCAGCAGTTACTCTCTTAAAGTTTTTATTAATTTTAAAACTATGATAGATTGAATTAATATGTATTTTAATATATGAACTTTTATATGACTAACTTACTGTGTACAATTATTAATAGATCTGATTGGATATTATTGTTTCTAAACTGTTATAAATTAAAACAAACAGTTAATTCTAGAATACAGCAAACCATTTTAACAATAGATATACATATATAATAATTATAACTTTGATGAAAATAAAACTATTATCAAGAAAGACTTCAGCACGGCAAATGCAATGCTTATCACGATGCATTCATTACCCACTTTTCTAGAGTCGTGATGATCAGATAAGTGCCTTTCGCTTCAAAAGGAAGCGTTACCAATGTTCTCTCATTTTTTTTATTATATTGTGAACATGCGTTGCTTATATGAATGAAATCCTGTAGAAGTCATTCTCCCTTTGTAAACATAAATAAGTTGAAAATAACGAAAACATCTTTTTTTTATACATATAAAAGGAGATCTTTTTAATTTAAAACTTCATAATATTACTTATAAATAAACCTGTGTTTTTCATATATTAAAGAAAAGCATTTTCATTTCAATATCTTGCGAATTTTATTTTGAGAATTCAAGAAAGATTTCTTTTGACTGGAAGGTATTAAAAAATTAATTTTCGGGCTGCTATCGAAGGAATTTATTCATTAAAGCAAGACATGGGTTCTAGAAGCTTGAATAGAAAAATATCAGATCAGATTTATATTACCAGGTTATGATATTAGGAAAATGGATTTTTTAATTTTCATAAAAATGAAGAGTGATAAAGCAGCAACCAACCGCAATTTAATCTCACTAAATGCGTAAATTACGTATTATGATATACATGATTTTCTTCTACCATATTTTTACAATTTTTATTAAATTTTCTAAAACAATTGTTAAATTATTTTATCTAAAAAGCTAATTAAAAATGCCAAAAACAGTATTTAATGTAGAAAAGTCATCAGGACAAAAATATATAATAAAATTTATTTTTAATTTAATAACATTAAAAAGAATGTTTGCTTTTAAAGTGAATTATAGCAAAGAAAACCTAAATTATGTTGAAACGAAATACGTTTAATATCAATTTAATTACTTTTAATTTATAGAAAAAGGGGAGCTATAATATACTGTGAATTCATATTCTATTATTAGTGTTATTATGTTTACAACTTTAAAAAAATTATAAACTCTATCAGTTAATCTAAATTAATATTTTAAGTAACATTGGTCAAAAAGTTTCTATTAATATATTATCTATTGAAAGGTTACGATAAAATTGATAACAAATTTTAATCATTAAAAAGTAAATGTATCGTACAGTAAAACATAAAATTATAAAATAATCAAGAAACATAAAATAAAAGAAACAATCAAGAATTTAGAATCAAATAATTCTTAAAATATCATTAAAATAAGTGAAAAGAAAATTTAATTTAAGAAAATTAATCAATGAAATGTACTTTTTTAATATTTACGAAATTATAAATTAAAACTAAATTTTTCTATTAGTCTGTGTTGGCTAAATTTAAGTTCTGTAATTAATTGTTAACAGATTTGTAACAGTTCGAATAAAACAGGGAAATCTGAAATGAAACGTATAAAAAATCTACTAAATTTTTAATTTAAAACAAATTAATTTAAAAAAAAGTATATATTAAAAATAAGATTTTTTTATCTTCATATCTCTTGTATATTAAAGACATATTCAAAATGCAAATTATATGTAAACAACATTTTCAAAGAATTTTGTTTTTTAATAGGATCAAATAATAGTTATGAAAAATGTAATTGAAATCACTGACAGATACTGAAATATTTCAGTTTATTTTATTTTTTAAATACAGCATACATCAATTCATAATTATTAGAAATAAGCACAATGAGAAACGTAATATTTAGCATAGATTCATTTAATCTCCGAAGCCTGAATTCTAATTCTAACATAAAACGTAGTTATTTTCAACTTATCAATTGCACTTGGCACCCACTTTTTATTGGTTTTATTAAAATATTGATTAATTTTTTAATGAAATAAGGAAAAATTAAATTTGTCTTATTGTTCATTTTTAAACATATAAACACTAATTGCATTACTACATAATAATTATTTTTAAAATAATTTCTTTTCTTCTTGTTATATATGAAATTTGTTCACTATTTTAAGAATTGATACATATTATTGCAAACAATTTATTACAAATATCCATTACAAAAATAATATTGTTATAATTATGTATAATAATTAGTGATTATTACAAACAAATACATATTAATGAGATGTACAGAATATTTATATTTCTGAGCTGATATAAATTATACTCGTATTTTATCTAAACTTTTTTTATAATATTTTTGATAAAGTAAATAAAAGCAGGTTTCTTTGTATTAAATGCTGCGAAATATTTATTTAAAGCAAATATACTTCTTCTAGTAATTCATGTATCACAATGGTATTAAAATAAGATCCATATATACACAAAAGCTTAATTTTTAAAAATTATACATCATGGCTTTTTATATGTTAATTATTTTAATAAACACAGATATAATTATTATTATTACAAGTGAGTGTGACAAAAAATATTTTACATTGAAGTTTAAAAGTTTATTTCAATGGCAAAATAATGATACTATCTTTTTAAAAATATCAAAATCCGTATTTTTGTGAAACTGTAACTGTAACTGGTCAGAATTCACTTTTATTTTAAACTTGCAACGCTTAAAAGTTTCTAGAGGTTTGGAGATATTTTTTTTCAAGAGAATAATATATCATTTATCATTCTTTATTCTCCAATATTTATGCTCCATTTTGTTTTGAGCGTAATAGTCCATTCTTTTCATCTGATCCAATAATCCTCATTCAAAATTTTCTTCATAAATTAGATGAACTCCAATAATTTAGAGACCTTTGTATACTCTGTAGGAATAATACACTCCAACACCAGAAGAGACACAGCAAAACATTGATATTCCCTGAGGAAATAAAATAAACAATATAAAAGTGGAGCATAATTATGTAAATATAAATTCCTTTCAGTATTGAAGTCAAATAATAATTAATGACACACGATATGCAAAAAAATGTATTTATTCACAAATAATAAATATCCCATATTTTAAAGATTATATAATTATTTACAAAAAACTAATTACATTTCTGTAATTAATCAAACGCTCTCTGTAGTTGATTAAAATTTCCTTTAATTCAGTAACCATATTTTACTAATCCGCTTTGTAATGTAAAGCATTTTACCCAATGCAATATACAGGAAAAGTAACCCACATGTATCATACACATGTGCTAGATGATATAACTACCAATATTTTATATTGAATAGTAATCATTAGAAACACTGTGAGAAAAATTAACATAAATTCTACATCGTAGATAATATTTGAAATAATCTGTTACTGTTTTAGACTATTCGGTCATATCGTTTCAGACGTCTCGAAATGATTCAAGATTTTCATTTATGGAATAAAATTACAATTAACTCATATCGTTCAATAAGAATAACAACATTAAATGCTTGCATAAGAGTTTTTAATTGATAAAACAAAACATAGCTAAGAAAATAGACAGCTGCATTAATTTAAAAGAACACTTTTGTTATGTCTACAAAACAGAGGATAAATGTTATTTTTTAAATATAAATACAATATTTTGTATGCCTTCCAACTACTATTTAACTTACAATAGTTGATCACTTATTTATTTTTTCTATTTTACAGTAGTAACTAGAATTGAAAATAAAACAATAGGGAAGGCGATCTAAAATTTATTAACATAAAATGAAAGAGCTGCAAGAAAAAAAAGTAATTATATATATATTATAATAATAAAGTTAAAACAGTTTTCCTTACATTTGTATTATATTTTTAAAGTAGAAAAAATTAGCATTCGTGTATTAAAACACGCAATCTATTCTTTTCTTACGAGTTGAATTTAGAAATAAATTGGTTCCTGAACATTTAGGTAAATTTATAATCATATACATTTTAAAAGATGAATTAAAACGAAGTTTAAAATTATTTCTTTTCCTTCGTTAGAATAATACAAGCTTAATTCATATGTTTCAATATTATATATACTATATATCACATTTAAACAAGAATAAAAGCTAGCATGTAATTTTTTAAAATCAAATATGTTGAAAAACATTGTTTATAAAGTTGCAAGCTTTCAATATTCATCTTATTATGCCGTAAAATAATTGTATTTCAAATAATATTAATATTTTTAGCCAATATTTAATGATTGTGAGCTTTTAAGTATATTTTCCCATTAAGATCTACAGTTAAACATAAAATTAACTTTAAAATAAAAAGAAGTATGTATCAAAACATTTTTAAGTCCCTATTGGGTTCAAAAATATAAATTCATAGTTATTTTCAATTTTAAATATTATTTGGTATGCATGCAACACAATGCTTCCATCTTTAACATTAATTTATCCATTTCTGAATGATAGTATGTATATGTAAGATTCCTGGTGATTTTATTGATGATGAAATTCATTTCCTTCAACAAATATTCCCGAACATTTTTCAGAATTCCTTATTGATAAAAATTTTCTTCATAATTTAAATTAAATAAAATTATAGCTATTATTCATGTAATGATTTAACCAATAAATACCGAGGCAATAAGAATCTCCGTTTCTCTCGATTTAACAGCCCTCTCTCCTGGATTGGAAACGGCCGCTATGCTGCAAACAAACATCAGAAAGCAGAAAACTACATCTTGAATCAAAATCTATAATAAATATAATATTGCAAATAATTTTGAATAAATTTTTTATTATTGAAAAAAATCAAATCAAAGCCGAGTATATTGAAATAACGAAACATCATGTGAGAATATGTTTTATCATTATCAGTGTTATCACCTTCTTCCTTTTTTAAATTTATGCATTTATTGTGCTATATAATTTCAAATTAGTGAAAAGAAAATGTAATTAAATTATTAAATTACTTTCAAAAAGTTTACATGATATTCATATTTTATAAATATTTTTGTATCGAATAAATTTACTTAAATTTCTTATCATGTAAATTATCTGGCAGAAAAATCTATAATCTCATGAAAGACAGGTTTACATATTTTTATTAAGCTTGGTTTGCTGTACTTTAGCACATGGACTTACGGCGCTTTTAGCACTTGGGAAACTTATTAAACAAATGCTCACATTATTAATTTGATACCAAGATACATTAAGGAAAGGTAAGAAATTTAATTCAAGAACTTCTAAACTGAAATGCAAAGCTCTGATCATTCAAATGCTAGATCTAATTGTTTCTGAATTACTTACAAAAAGCATACCTTAACTTCATAATCGAATATATGAATATGAAGTTGATAATTTAGTCTGAGAATAATTTATATAACAATTGTAAACTTTTATGATTATTATGAAGAACTCATCATAATGAAATAAATGCATGGTGAACATAGCATACAAAATAAACATTAAACAGCCAAGCTTTTATTGTTTATTTTATTATAAACAGCCAAGCCAATTGGTTTTCTCAAGGCCTTTAGTTCAACATTTTATAAATTCAAACTCTACCTTTTGCTTAGATATTTGTATTAGTTTGAAATTCCCTTTAAATTGTAAGTCCCAGTCTAATTAATCTTCGTAGTAAAAACCTCTACATAATTGGAGTAGTAGATTCCCTAAACTGTTTCTGCGCAACTCTAATCAACCTATCATTTTTGGAATTTTAACTATCTGTATTAAACCTTCTTACTATGAGGATATTGCTTAAAAGTATTGGAAATCCATGATTTATGAGCTTAAGCATTATTGTTCAGCACTTATAAAATAAATAAATGTAAAGGAATATTTCCAAAATAAAAAATAATCTGATTGACACTTGAAGAAAAAGATATTTAAATATAATTTCATACACAAAATTTAGTTTCATCAAAGTATTTTTTTTCTTGTATGACCCAATCAATCAAGAATGTCAATTTCAGTGACATTTCACTCCACCAAGTGTAGAATGCAGAACATTTTATTAGTATATTGCAATTTTTCATAAGATACCCAAAAATATTTTTTTTTAAATTATAAAAGAGAAACTCTCCTCACCAGATTAGTGTCATAAATGTGGAGGGTGCATTTGCAGGTGAGGTAAAGGAGAAGATTGACAAAAAAGTAAGCTGCCGCCACCATCAGAAGCAGAAGCACGGTGTAAGAAGTCCTGAATTCATTAATGGAAATGATCCTCCTGCCCTGTTGCTGGAAGGATGGCTTACCATTCTGCACCTGGAAGACATATCTGGGTATCTCATAATCTTTCTCATAGGTTGAATGGCCTACTACTACCATCAAAATTGCACCCAAAATCTGTAAAATACACAGAAATGCGAGAATTAATTGTAACACCTTTATTTTTATTAAACCGTACTGTAAATACATTGTAAAATAGAATACATAACTAGAAATATTTTCTTGTAAATTTTTTATGTTTAATTTCTTAGAAAAAAACATGATATTATATATTTCAATACTTATTAAAACAACCCTAAAATTAACACTAAAATCAACCTAAAAATGTTCAGTTATTAATAAAACTGCAAAATAGTGAGCAGTTTTATGTATTAGAGACACATATCAGTTATTTTTTACATAAATAATGAAACACCCACTGATTACATATATTTAACTGCATATCTTAAATTTTCAGTACATCAAGGATTAATCTCTAAGTATTCTATAAAATAAAAACTTTAAGAAATCACCTTGAGCGTGATAAAAATTAAAACTTATCAAAATGCACGTGCTCTGAGATTCAAAACAAATTAATTGATAAAAAGAGATATTTGCGCTGTAATAAAATAATTGCATATGCATGGCAGTTATAGTATAGTTCCATGATCAAGTATTCGGGGATCTTCTGGTTACTCACTGCTTCTAAATTATTAACAACCTCAACCGAACGCTTTCATCAAAGTTGTACGGCCCAACTCAGTCTAGGTACAGGGAAGCATGCTAGCGTAACAGTAATATAAAAGGCATTACACTGTCTTATTTGTATACTTAGTTGTGTTTTACTTTTCGTCATACTTTTGATATAGTTATCGTTATTTTTACTGAAAAAAAGCTTTCATGCTATGATTTTATATACGATGTTACTTATATATGTATATAATAAAAAATACGAATGTTAAGATATAAAGTAATAATTAAAAGAAATGCTTTTGGAAGATACATAAGTAGAGGCGGACTTCTGCTTCCATATTTTTTTACAATTAGACAAATATTTATGTTCCTGATAGTAAAAAACTGAATTTGAGAGGGAAATAAGAAATTTTGATATTGCGGGTACTAGGTTAATTTTATACAAATTATCGTATTTCATTTAACCATGTCAAGCTTCATCATTTAAATGTAATTACGTGATTCATTGTCATCAATAAGTTTATAAATGTGATTATTTAAAATTATCCCTTTTTGTATTTTTTTACAGTGTAAGTATATAAAATATTATTACAATTTCTTATAATATTAACACCATTCAATTTCTCAAACTTCCAACATTGTAACTATGATTAATTATTAAAAAAAGTTGAATTAAAGGAAAATTCAAGCAATACTAATAAATTATAAAAATAATACTCGTAAAAAATAAAATATTAACAATTAACATAATTTGAGATCAAGATTAAGTAAATTTCATAGTTCAAGAGCTTTAGAATCGATTACAATATATGCAATTCATTTTCCCATTTTGAAAATTAGTTAAAGTTAGTATCTTACCAGTTGTGCGAGCAAGAGTTCCGGTGCTGGTTTTGTTTTTTCATCCATGATAAATTCTTCCACATTTCGAGATTTGTATTACTGTTGTGAGATATTAAATCGAGAAGGATTTGGTTTCAAGTGAGAACTTTGCTGTTTTGATGTTAAAATGATTTCATTGTAGGTAGATGTAAACAATCGGAACATAATAAGAAAATCTCTTATCAAAGTCACTGGTACTTGTAGATAACACTTCCGAATGTGAGTGCCATTTTTATACATGCATTTTTATTAGGGAAAAATAAATACATTTCGATATCTTAGTTTTTATATACTTATCTTTCTGAATGTCTCATAAATGGCACTTTTTATCACTGAAAGGCACGGAATGTAGTTTTCATTAATAACGTTGCTAGTTATCATAGTTTCTTTTTATTCCAACAAATTATAGTGATATAGGCTAAAATAATTATTTCTTATTCTTCGAAGCTAAATATAAAAGAAGGCTATTGTTTATAATAAACTTATCAAAACTCAAAATTCTTATAAAATTTACTAGAGCTTCTTATGACGCAAAAAGAATTCTTTATATTTATTTCGAGTTCGTTTTTTTGTTTGTTTGCCGATTGTTTTTTGCACAAGATGGCTAATTAGATTGGAACTTATATTTCAGAGTCTACTTATTCTGGAAAAACATATTTTTAGCACTCTGTCAAATTTGCATCGATACTTCTCTACTTCGGTAAGTGAACTCAGATATATTTGACATTTTAATGATCTTAATTGTTTGATATAGCTTTATTGAGGGATATTTTGTAAAAAGCTTCAAGAGTTTCACTAAAATGTAAAAAAAGGGAAAAAAAGTCTTTTTTACTCTAATTAGTGCAAAGTAAAAATTTAGAAATAATACTGAAAGATTTCATATTCTTATATCAAGTCAATTAAATATTTAAGTAAATTTCATAAAAAGAATTATATTTTTTTTAGTAAATGGTTAGACCACATATAGTTATTGCTTATGGAAACTTGTTTTCCTATTCCTTAACGTAACAAATTTAAGCAATTAGAAATTATCCTCTAATGGCTTTTTTGTCTTTTATAAAAGTAAAATAAATTTATAATTTTAAAAATAAGAATAATTTTACCGAAAGTACAGAGCTTTTGAAAGTACTAATTTAAATAGATCCTGATAATACGGACATTTAAGAAAATATCTAAAGTGACAAAAATAAATTGCAATTGTGCGTAAGTAAATAGATAAATTCAGCTTTTTTAATTAAACTGTCATGATGAAAGACATTGTGTTGCATAAGAAATTCGATTCGTACTAAACAATAAAAATTTTTTTTAAAGTGTTTTCCTGGAAAGTATTTCTTTTTAAGATAAATTTATAGGGAGAGCTGTATGTAAATGGAAGTTTTAAAATATATCAAAATTTGAATGTATTAATATAGCAGAAATATAGAAAGAAACTTCTTACCAAGCAACTCCTTACAGTGATACTTTTATTACAACAGTAATTTAAATTATTTTTGAATAAATAGGGAAAAATTTTTAACATCAAAACAAGCACTAATTTACAAATATTGAATTTGACTCATAGAAGAGAAAAGTGATAAGCCGGTATAAAATTATTGTATTGATATACTAAAACATTTAACAAAAGAATCGTTTTCAAGCTTTAATAATTTGCGATGACTTTTTGTTCATTAAATGTACATCAGATTTTACAGGCTTTTTTTCTATAAATCTTGATTTTGACTTACAGACTTGTGATACAGAACACTACTCATGATCTTCCAATAATATATATTCATAAAGTTATTTACAATACGTAATAAAGAAACGAATAATATATATTCATAAAGTTATTTACAATATGTAATAAAGAAACGAATAATTGAATTAATTAACAAACTTTATTAACGTAGTAGTTTTGCGCGGTAGACATGCATAAATGGTATATACAGAACAAATCAGTGTTTGGAAATACATATGTCTCAAAATAAAAGACTATTTATGATTGTAATGAAGTTGGGTTCATACTTTAATCTTCTAAACACAGTGATACTACGTCAATTGAATGTGTTTCAACTTTTCTTGGTTTGTATCAATTATAAGCAATATCCGTAAAACCAGCAATTTTGAACAATTATCAAAGATTCAGCAATTTCATCAACTTCTTAGTTATATTTTACCGTTCCTGTTGTTTTACCATTTAATTTCTTGCTATTATGTTGTTGTTTACAGGTTGAATGTGGACTTCTGGAAATTATATCATTAGACTAAAAGCTACAGACATCAGTTATTATTCTACGAAAGAAGCTGAAAGTTTGATTAAATAGATAACATTACATCGCAGTCGGGTATTCCGTTCTGTATACTCGAGTGATAAAGAACTTTGATAAAGACTCCATTGACCTTATTGTTAGACCGTCAAACATTGTTTTCTTTGGTTTAAGAAATCAAAAATGCATGAATCTAGCAAAGCACTCATGGCACTTCAAATGGTAAGCATAAATATTTTACTTAAATTTAAAATTAAACATAAATAATTTACAAAATAAGGAAACATAAAACGCAAATTTAATGCGATTCATTTTTTAATGAATTAAATTGTAATGGAATGGCAAATGAAACATTGTCTTGAACATTATTTTATCATACTCCTATATTTCTGTAACCTATTCTTTAAATTAAACTCATTCAATAGCAACTGATTATCGAAGGATTTAAATTTGATTTTTTTGATGATTTTAAAGCAGCTAGAGAATATTAACAAATGTGTTGTTCACAAACATATCTATTAAGACGAGTTCATGGATAATTGAAATTTTTTAAATATTGTTCAAGTTGAAGATTTTAATTCAGACTAATACTCAAGAAAATGCACAATGTATATGGACACGTCATACATGCAATTAGGCTATTGAAAGTTCTCGCAATTCCATGGTATCTCACCATTAATAATTTATTTTTACTACCACACATTATATTTATATACAACTAGAATTCATAGTTAGTAATTACGGCTCTTTAACTGATAGTAGGAATATGTGGTACACAGTTCGCATGATGTCGAAGCTCAAGTAAAAAACGAACATTATGTTCACGAGCAGATTAGTGAAATTCAAACGTCAAAGACTTTGTTAACCTTATAAGCAATTCATATTAGTCTATTGATAAAACAGTGCTGGAACACTGTTTCATGAATAGACTTCAATGAATCAATGTCAAGGGTTCGATTCCAACTGCTGTTGAATAACAGGCTTCAGTTATCTATATGCATGCCTGTCGGGTTGGTGCTTGCAAGTTTTCCAAGTTTCTTCTCTTGGACTTGGGAATACTGCCCATTATCTATGAAAATTTCTCGAGTAAGTTAATTAAAGAGATAAATAATAAAATGCCTTACAATCGCCTTCAGAAATTAATTGTCTAGTACGCGATGTCAAAACAGTTTACAGTAACGACTTCAAAGAAAATAATCTTTTATGAGTGGATTTGACGATGTGAGAATGAATCATCATTGTATCCCACAATGTTCTCTCCAACGCATTGATTGTTGAGTAGACATGATTTGCAGAAACGAACGTTCTACTCATTCATAAGCCACTCTCTTAATCATTGAACTTAGCTCCATCAGATTTCTGGTTCTCCAAGATTAACATGTGCCTATAACCATTTTAAAATCATAGAAAGACATGAAAACCAACTCGATGTCTGAACTTTGGAAGATAAACAGAACTTTTATCTTTGTTATAATCAATAGCAGGAGAGCAAGTATGTGTGTTCTATACGAGATTACCGTGAAGGAAATCGAATAAAATATTGTGTATATTGCTGTTATAAAGAATGATAACAAAATTCAGCAAGCTTTTTGACTACCTATCTTTTTAGATTAATTTAATATATTGTGTTAAAATGAATTAAAAGTAAGGAAACGTATTTAATTATTTGAGTATAGCGAAGGATAAATAATTCCTCCTTTTTTTTCAAAAATATATTTATTGACTTAAAATAAAACATTATTTGCTTTCTGTACTATGAAATAAAATTTACCTTTTATGATAAATAAAATCAAATATAATCTTTTATGAAAAATACTCCTTGTTGCACATATATTATTTCTAACATAAGCACTTCTTGTAAAGAAAGATTTTAAAACTCCTCTTAATTTAAATTCAACATAACTTAAAACATTAGCAAATATTTAAAATTTTTTAATCTCATTTTTCAAGTAGAAAACATCAATTTATGCTCAAAATTTTCCACAATAAACTTTTTAATTCAAGGCATATTAGCTAAAAAAACAATCATGAGAAATTCTTAGTTTCTCGTTTTGAAATATCGTAGTTATTATTTCAACATTATTTACATTTTATTATACTTACATTGAAAATCTGTGAAAACAATTTTTTTCAATTTATTATATATTATCATTGAAAATTTAAAAAAAAATTTATACTAAACAAAACGAGAATTTTTTGAATATTTTTAATTAAATTAATATAAAATTCATATATTTCGTAATCCTATCTTACATATGAATAAAAACACTAGCCACTTAAGTAAACATCAGAATAATAGTTAAATTGCTAAGAAAATAAAAATGTCTTCCTTTCTCTTGTTAAGGTGGCTGTTAAGCGGACTATTTTGCAGGAGAGTGATTCTATTTCCGTAATAGTGGAGAAAGTGAAGAAATTGAAACTCTATATAATACAACAAATAGATTTTAAAATATATAAAATTAGTTTCCACTTGAAATGCATTATAACTGACAATAAGATATTTTAAACAACACAAGAGTTTTTATAGTAGTGCAATGCAACTACAATAAATTAGAAAATATTCTTTTATCAAAGATATATGTAATTAAATGGTAATATAAAAATTTGACCATTACATACTTAGTATTTTGCGTATAAGAAAAAATTATCTTGCGTTAGACTAGATAATCTCATTAGGTATAGATTTATACTATAATGAGTTTTGATAAATGTATTATTTTTGATTTCATTATACAAACTTTTCTAACTAATAGGAATAATGGGAGTTTCTGATAACTAGAGACTATATATTATATAAATATATATTTTAAGAAAACAAGCATACGAGATCTGTAAAAAGAGTCGTAATGATTTGTTGGCTTTTAAATTTCAGAATTGTTTCTGTAATCCACATAAAAATACATCAAGTTACAATATTTTCTTCTTCATTTAGATGTGCAGCTTAGGAGTAGTTGGATTAGTCGTGCATGCTGGTAGTTATGACAGGAGTTACTTCGGGGCGTCACCTTCTGCAGTGTCATTATTACTGGCATCGGCCTCTCATCTTTTCTTGAACTCCTTCACCCTGTCCACTGCCCTCAACTCAGATAAGATCTATGAGACACCTCTGGTAAGAAATAATTGCATTTCCAAACGGTGAATAAAACAGCAAACAAAGCATAAATTTTTACACACAAGATATCCGATATGAATCTACCTTATTTCGAATTTGTCTACAGAAGATTATTGTTGAGAAAGTTGTGAAATGAGTTTTGTGTTGGAAACAAAGTATGTGGAAATGTGGTTGAGCGATGAAAAATAGTTAGTTCAAATGTTTGCACCAATGAATATTTTTTAAAATAAGTTATATAATTAACATATAGAATGATTTCCAAATAGTATTACAATAAAACTTGTTAAACATGATTGTCATCATTGTCAGTACCCATCTGGCATTGTAAGGCAGTTTTTTAGATGTTCCATAGATCTTCTGAGAAATATTACGAATATTTTGTAAAATATTATCTTCATGATGAGATAAAGTTCGTAGATAATTATAAATTACCAGATGTTTCAAATTCCCTTAAAGCTAAAAGTCTCATGGATTTAGGTCTGAGGACCAAGGAGGCCATGGATTAGGAAACACGTAGTTGGTAGTATCTTCTGTGGAGTAATGTTTGAGAACATCCGTAATACAATGATTATGCATGGAGGAGCTCCATCTTGCATAAAAGTGCAGGGAGGGTACTGAAGTGCTTGAAAATAATTTTATACTTTATAAACCATGCAAATAGTGGGCTGGTGATCAAACATATTACTGGATCAGCAATACTTAATTCTCCGAAGAAATGCTGGGGAGAACAAATGATGCAGTAAATCTTTACCACACTGTTATTATCGTTGAATGCAACGGATTCTATAAGGTAGAATATAAATTTTCTAATTCACCAAATTCGAAAGTTAAGAGTATCACTGAGGCATCGAAATGAAAGTATGCCTCATCTTTTCAGGGGGTATTCCATGTTAATTCTGGATCAACCTCAAGGCCAGTTCAAATTTAAGAAAAAACCAATGCCGAGTCTCACAATCATGGGGAAATAATTTTTGCATACATTGACCTTTTAGATTCATATTGTGCAAAAATTGCTGTTGCATGATATTCTAGACAGTTGATCGAAGCAAAGCCACTGCTATTTTATGTACTTTAAAATACGTTAGCTTTCCAATCTCTTTCCTAAAGATGTAACTTTTAAAGATATACCATTTTGAAATTTTTAATAAAAGACTGAAGATACCATAAAACACAAAATGGGAAACCAGACCTAAAATAATAATCGATGAATAATAATAATAATCAAAGCTAAATTTCTTATTTAACACTGATCAATAAACATCCAAGATGTGAATAATAGGAAAAAGATCTCACATTTCATATTAAAAATAGGCTTATTATCAACTTTTTAAATGCAGATAATTTCTAGCGTGTTACGTATTTCTAAAACTTTTACCATATTTATAAAACACACATTTATTATCGTATTTATAAGGTATATTTTTTAACGCATTTATCAAACTTTTATTTTTTAATTATAAAGCATATAAAATTCCTTACTTAAAATTAATGTTTTAGGAAATATTATTAAATAATAATTATTGCCTGATGGAAATATTATTAAATAATATTTCTTAAGGCACTTCATAAAATTTAAAGAAAGAAAAACATGTTTTTAAAATATATATCAATATAAATAAGAAACAGTAATATTATTTATGATAACTTTCAATTTTTGATAAAAACAATCTATTATTGGTACTTCTGAATATCTGCGAAATTTTACAATAAAATGTGAGCAGAAATAAATGATATTTTATGTAATAACGTCATTAAATTTATTCGGAGCATAAGAAATTGCCAATCAGGGCTATTGTTCTCTTAAAATATTTCCACGTAACTCATTTCCGAAACGACAACATATAAGTAAATAACTCTCCTTTATAAGCTTCCACTCTTCAAAAATAATAATAGATACCTTAACGTAAGCATTATCAACCATATGTCTTACATTTTTTGTCTTCTAATTTTGTTCTTTCAACTATGTTTGGACATTATTAACCATCAGGTAATGGCCATAATTTAATGGTAGAAATATGCAATACTATTTAAGAAATAATTTAGCATTGTAATTAATAATAAAAACAATAGTTTGTTTAAAATATTGATTTTGTACCACAAAAATTCTTTTTAATTAAAATTAGTTCTTTCATCATTTGTTAAGCTTTGGAATTAATTTTAACTCTTTCCCTTTTTGTTCATCTTAATTTCAAAGATATATGATTCTTTAAAACCGAGGATTTGTTATACAAATAAAATTTTGAAAGAAATGAAAAGAATTTATGACAATTTGAATAGAAAGATTATGCATATTTATTATTTGCATATTTAACCTAATATTTGTCATTTATATATATTTTTATTGGTGTAGATATGCTTACAAGGTGTACTGTATTTCATCCTTTTGAATGTGGTTGGTGTATTGACCATTACAGAATGTAAGAGATTTGAATCGTTGGAGGAAAAAGAGATGGGTATTGCTGGGGTATGTACTAAATTTTCAATAAAATTACACTAGTATTACAATATTTCATTATGGGTAGAAACTTTTTCCATAAGAATATGCCCAATGTTTAACTGAAAACTCACTTTGATTAATAATGATTAGCATATAACAGCATGATTAGAATTAATATGAAATCGCTGTTAAAAGTAGGCGTCGTTTCTTTCCTCATAGAAGTGAAAGCATTTGTTATTTAACACGACATGCATAGGAAAATTAATTCCATGGTTAATTTCGGAAAAATATTCATCCGTATTTCCACAATTTAAGTTTTTGTTGTATATGGGAGCTAATACAATTGCAATTATCTGCAACCCAAATAGATTATTTGTCTTAAATCTGTTTTAAAACTCAAAAGCCAACGAGATCAAATTTCTTAACAGAAAATGTTAAGAAACAGATGGACAGAAAGGGATATTTTATATTTTGCTTAAAAGGTATATTTTGTTAAAGTGTATTTCAAATTATAAGTGTAGGATTGTTTTCCTATAATATTATTATCATAGTTCCTCGTCATTTCTCTGTAAATGAAATTTAAATGGTGGACAAGAAGAAAAAACCTTTGAATTAGCAGAGAGGCTAATGTTAAAATGTACAAAATATAATCATTTTTAATTACCATGGTTTGTTTGAAAATGTTACCAAAGCGATTGTTATCATAATACCCATGAAAGTACATGAATGGAAAACAGAGGCTTTGTTTGGCATTTACTTTTTTTCTCTCCCTTTACTACATAAAGTATTTGAATCTTTGACAGCACCACATAAATTATATATTTTTTTAATTTTCAAATTTAAGCACTTTTTCTTATATACATGTTTATTTTTGAAAGATTTGAAAGATTTTATATTTTTTATTTAAATGAGGAGAGTATATATATTGCAGCAACAGATTAGTAATATTCAAGTAACACGTATTATGTTTTTTTTTTTTTATTCCATTTTGAAAATAATTTCAACAATTTTCTTATTTCGCCATTTCTTTTTACTACTTGAGGAATTCATACTTTTGGTTGAAATATATAGATTGCTTTCTACTAAAATATTTTTTCCATGAATTTAAAAAAAAAAAATTTTTTTTCAAATTTAATATTTTCTTATTTGTTTTCTTAAGAAAATTTTTTCTTCTTTGTATCAATTATTTACACCAATTATACTAATTAATGCAATTTTATGCGATTAATATCCAGTGTACATCACTTACTTCTTTCCCTTAATTATTTCTTTACTTTTGTAAGTTCCTTATTTCCTTTTTTAAAATAGTTTGTTGGTATCATGAAAAAATATTTGTCTATCAACTAATATCAGTCTTTTGCCAATTTACCTTAATTTTTCTTATTTCAGTTTAGTGAAATTCTTGCTTTCATACATGTGACTTTTTATTTACTGCATGAAGAAATGTGCCGCATATTCGTTTGTCCTTCAAAAATCACTATTCTTCCACCTTTGATTTTTTTAAATTCAATTTTTAATGTTCCTAAATGCATATATCATTATATAATACAATACATTAATTTCTATCTAAGATGTAGTAGACTAAACTTCTCAACTTTGATTATTTAGTTTAATTTTGCGATATTTATTGTTTAGTAGCTAAAAATTGTTTTTATCTGGTTGGCGATATTTTTATTTCTGATTAATACAAAGGCAAATGCATAAGATATTTTACTTCCATTTTCATTCTTTCATAATTTTTAAATAAATTTCGTCATATTTTTAATATATTTATACTTCTTATTATAGTGTTTATACCTTTGCCATTTATAAATAAGAAATTTCTGCTTAGAATCATCGCCATCGACTCACTTTACTTCCTCGATAATTTTATTTTTAAGATAATTTTAATTAGTTTCAAATTATTGTTTTTTATTACCTTCGCTGCAAGAAGCCTCATATCTTTAACAACTTCATGTAGTTCTACTTTAGGTATTATGCTCATGACTTTTCTTCATTTTCATGATTTCAACTTTATGATTTTTATTCATATTTTTTCCTGTCCATAAGAGTCGGATATCGATTATCCCTTTCTTTTGTATTTCCATCTCTCAAAATTTTATTAAAATTCTATTTGATTAGATATGATGCCTTTTCTTTAAGTAAAATACACATCATTAATATTTCGCATTATTATGAGTAAAGATTAAAAATAGAAATTAAAGCTTATAAAATGCCAATTTCAATAAATTTCTGATTTTGAATTATCATTTTGCTATAAAATGTCCTTAAAAAGTAAAAATATTTTATCAAATACGAACAAATCTCTAAAAAGTTAAAAACAAATTTGCTAAAACGTAACGATACGGTCATTCACAAGAACCGCCCACAAAATATTTAGTGCTAAATTTAATATTAATATTTGTTTAATTAACTATTACCAATATTCATATAATGTTAAATATATTCATATCTATAATGATTAATTAAACCGAATTGGATAATTTACTAAGGATTATTTTCACGAAAAATTAGATCTGCAAAGTGTAGATTTCATACGCAGAACTTAAATCAAAATATACCTATTATTTGCAAATTTGATTGCCCAGTGAGAATTGTAGAAAACCAAAGTATAATTTTAAGCTATCCTAATGATGCGGCAAACTTCTGCTGAAAAATTGCATAATTCTTTTAGAACAAGTTATATTTCGTAAGCTTTTAAGGAATTTCCATTAAATATTCTGAATCACGGGTAAAAATATTAGGACATTAATAATACAATATTGCGTTCTTTTGTTGAAAAATTTCAAAAACTGAATACAGTTATTTTAGATAGAAAAAGATGAAATACAAATCATATGCATAAAAGAACTTTCAAAAACAGACTTCTTAACAAAATATTTAAGGATAAAAAATTAACTTCACTGGAGAAAAATATTATGCTGATTTTATGAAAACAAAATCTTAAGAAAATTTCGATCAATCATTAAATAAAGAAAATATTGTGGTCGAAATAATATTAACTTATGATAATATATGATTTATGCAAAGATTTTGGAATATAAGAAACTTAAGCAAAGTAAACTAATATAATTTGATTATAACTCTGAGATTTCTAGCATTCGTCACTCGGTGAAGATATAAGATAATATTTATGTAATCGAGAAACAAATTACATGTTTTAAAGATGACTGACTCAAAATTTTAAAACATTTTCTGAAATCTGCTCATTTTAAATCAAAATATCTATGTAAATATTAAGAGACTCTCTCTGCTGTGTGAAAACTGAATTTAAAACATTGAAATATATATAT